>ML815831.1:56669-76295 GCA_009831015.1 Picea engelmannii
GCAGAGGAACTGGAGGTTGAGGCTTTGAATCTTCTCCTTCCTCTGTCTCTGTTAGCCTTATTTCTAAGTCAGTCAGCTGCCAATACGTTAGAATCTACTTCCAGGGCTGCATCTTGCATATGAGCCAAGGAGGTAACTCTTCTCTCTCTTAACAGGAGGTAGAAGTCTGGGTCAAAAGCACTAGCATAGGTAATTTTGGTAGATGCTTCTGTAGGCTTTATCTCGGCAGGGATCTTATTGTACATTTTGTTGAATATTTTGGAGAAGTCAGAGATAGACTCTCCCTCTTTTCTTTTTAGGGACCTAAACTTTGTGATATAATACATGAAGTCCTTTTTATCCCCCCAATGTCTCAAGAAGACATCTAAAGCCTCAACCCCATCAATGCATCCAGGGGTTAGGGCCCTGAATCACTTTCTATCTTCTCCATCAAGATTGTGGATGAAAATCCTCATCCATACATCTATGTCTACTATGACATAGATATCAGCATAACTATAGAAAGCTATAAGGTGCCCTTCTACGGTAATATCTCCCTCCTCCGTAAACTTAGGCAACTTCTTAAGGTAGCCATCGGTTGGGAGGGAGGCTGAGGAAAAATGAGAGGGGCGTATCTGGAAGCTACTATAGCATCCATTATATTTCTGGGGGGATTAGCTCCTTCCATAAGGATGATAGGTTTCCTAGCTAGAGACAAGACAAGTGGCAAACATGACCTATTCTATGCAATTAAAAATGTTATTTAAGGAGCGCTCAACTTAAGGAAATCACAAGTGGCATAGTGAAACCTTTTCATAGTTTTCAAAGAGAAGAAAATATTGTTTAAAGATTGGAAGTTGACACATGGAAAAAAGGACCAACTCAAGTCATATGACTTAGTCAAAGAAGATCCGGAAGGAAAACACTCTACCATAGAAGAATCCAATACTCGTGAATACTATTTTAATTTCCTTTCTTGAAGGGAATCTTAGATCTAGATCTTTCTAAAAGTATATTTAATTGAAGGTTGTTAAAATGAAAACTATAAAAGAGAGAGCACCTCTCACTGGAAAAGCAGAAATACAAGTGGATAGAAATCCCGTTGAAGATCACACACATTGTCATTTTTAGGTAAAGGGAGGAAAGGTTGTTGGTGAATGAATGTTCTTATTGTTGGACTGTTGATCACATTTATGCTTGGGTTGCCACATTATTTTCTACTAATATGTCTATGTTGTTTCAGGGATGATCCAGATTTAGGAGCAGAATGAACTGATTAATAGACTGAATACAATAAACACATAGATATGAAGAACACCACAGATATCCAGTGAACAATATCTTCTATTGAATAAATGAAATAGGATGAAACTGTAAAACTGCAGAACTGAAACACATGCTCGAATGATGTTATTTATCTTTAAGAATAGATGCGGATGCTACGCACATCCGTCTAAGTAGAATGATTACATTGAGGCTCCAGAGGCCTTTTTGATGTTACTCATGAATGCCAAAACCCTAGACATCAAAAAACCTAACCCTAGGAGATGAAACGTCAAAAGTTGTGTGGGCCCCTATGGGTAAGTTGGTACCTCAACTTCCCAGGGTCATAAATTTTGCATACAACCTTCGTTTTAGGCACGTGATAGCCCGTTGGAAAGGTATTTTAAAGAAATACACATTACACCATCAAACTATGAATCTGTTAATAGTTTGACTGTCGTGAGCCAAAAAATCACCATCAAGGGCCCCAAAATGGCCCTGGAAGTACATCAAGATTGTAACACCCCAAGGCCCAACCCCTGTTGAATTGTAATTATGTTTATAGGCTAGTGATCCAAGTGTTTATAAGATGAAGAATTATATGTTTATTAGGATAGAGAGCCTAGATGCTTAAGGCCATGAGCCTGATTTTTGTATATGTAAAAGCACATATCATTAATAAAATTACATTGCGGTGTGTAGACCGATCACAAAGAAAGAGTATGGGGGACTAAGCTCCACTAGGTAGGGTAAGGGAGGGGGCTAAGTGTCTAGGCCTAAGGGATAATCTAGAAGGCTTACCTCTAAGGGAATAATATTTTATTAGTATTTCCTAAAGGCTAATGTGGACATGATAGGTGTTGTCCTAAGTTGCTGGAAAAGGAACAAGTGCTAAGTGGAACTCATGCATCTTCAAGAAGATGTGTGTCAACCTGGGAGCATGCAGTTTATAGCTGGGAAATCCAGATCATTGGGGGTTCCTCCTCCTCACCATTCTCATGACCCTTTCCTACTCCCAAGTCTGCCACCCTACCCGATTCACCCACTAACTTAGGTACTGAGCCATCATTTCCATCATCGACCTTTGAACAAACACACACCCTGTAACTTCCTAAGTAGTGTTGTGTCTTAACTGTTGGTCATTGCAGCCATGCAATTCCTTGGATGAGTGTGGCTTGCTACCATCGTCTATTCTGTATAGAGATTTTTTGTTGCCATCACCTTTTCAGGAATTGACTTAGAAGATGGACTGAAGAATCAGGTTGTCAGGCCTGTGGTTTGAAGAGGCGGGTTGTCAGGCCCATGGAAAGAAGAAGCAGGTTGTTAGGCCTACAAGCAAATCTCTCCAGTTGAGAGAGGTTGTTGGGGAAGTGATTTCCCAGAGGGAGCCCAACTACAACTATATTGCTTGGAGAATTCATGTATGACCTGTTGTTGAAGCCCTGGAAGAGAAGTGGGGCAGCCGAAGGATTGTGGAGCAGAGAAAGGGCAGACTTCCTGGGGTGGGACAGGCATGTGGGGAATGAGAGGTTGTAGGTTGTTAGGGTGAGCTGGTCCTTGTAGATAATCCTTCCTGTTGACTATGTGACTTTCCTGTTTCCCTTTCCAAGCCTAGGAATTCCTTTCCCGATGGAGTTTAGTCCTAGCTCGGGGTGACCCATTGCTGAGCGTGATGAACAACGTGGTCTAAGGCTAGGAGGTTCATGGAAGGTCTGCACCCATTTTGGTGCTCATCTATTGAAAGATAAGTACAAAATCTATGTTAAGTGTATGTTGTGTAATTGTACATGTGTTATAACATAATGAGTAATGCCTTGATATATCATCTATGTTGTGTGTGTAGGCTTACTGTTATTTCCGCATTGATCTGTGTATGGATAGAATATGTCGTTTGTATGCATATATTGTCAGTATGTTTTAATGATTATTTCTGCATGAATAAGTGGCATGAACATAATGATGTAACTATTAATTGTGTTATATATGCATGCATATAAATTCATAAAATGGTATTAGAGCATAAAGGTTATTCAATGGCATGGCCTAGCTTGTTGGTTTAGGGTCGGGGATGTCACGAATTGGTATCAGAGCTAAGTGAAATGTCCAAGAAATGGCATTGCAAAATGGTATCAGAGCCAAGGCTTCAACACTGAGCCTGGATGGGCTGGGAAAGTGGAAGTTGTAGAGAAGGTTTCAGAAGGAAATTGTTGTCGAAATGGAAAAAATTGAAGTTCAGAGCCCAATTTTTGACACTCATCCTAAATTAGGCCATATAAGTGGTCATGGAATAAAAAAATCAGAGAAAATTGTTGTTGAGAAGGAAAACATTCAAATTTCAGAGCATTCTAGAGTGCCAAGAGAACACCTTGGCCATGCTTAGAAGCTCAGGAAGTATAGTTGTCCAAGAAATATATCAGAGAAAAGAGATTGTAGTAACCGTGGGTTTGGAACCACAAGGTTTCAATTTGGGCCGTGGGATCTATTCGTGAGAAGGAGGATCCTTAAAAACCATCAGATATGGATAAAGGTGCATGAGGATTAACCCCTAAGTACTTCAAACTTCACGACTTCAACGAAGTTTATGTGTGATAGAGCCAAAAGGGTCGAAGCCCGAAGTTCCGAAGTCCTGAAGAGGATCTACACCGTNNNNGGGGGGGGGTCTTTACCATTGGATTTGACCAAGGACGGATCAGAACTGTAGGGATAATCCAAGAGCAAAAAGTAAGAAAGTTTGGGAGTTCGACATTCGAGAGAAACAGGGTATGCTAAGGTGAAATATCTGGAAGCCCAAAGTCCCGAAGTGATGTGGCCTGCTAACATCACTAGGATGATGTGGACACATGGGATGTGTTCCATGTGTAAGTGAGTTAAGATTGTAATATAGAAATGTATTTATAACGTGACATTTGTCACCCAACTGATTGAACCATGTGTCAACTTTGTGTGTCCTACCACGTGGCACTCCTGGTGGTGGCACAAGGTAGTTAAACTTGGCGAAGAAGTTAGCTATATCGGGCCCGCATTAACTTGATCATGATCTATCAAGATCGATGGCCGAGAGGCATTGCAGAGATCGAAGTTGCATGACAAATAATCCTATAAGGCAGTCCTGCAATCCAAACCATGGTTTCCTAGATGGGTTATGTGTCAGCATGGGGATAATTATGGAATGATCGGCGGGTTACTCCAAAATCGTCGACCCATGTCCCCACAATTTGAAAGGTATAAATTTTGATGTGACATTTTCAGTAGTTATAGTTCAAGCACAGAAACCATGGGCCCCAGTGGATGCATGACGCCAGATTGTGAAGTATGGAGACTTGACACTCCTGAAGAATTGGCTCATGATGGAATGGGAGGAAGAAGCCCACAAAGTTCTGTAATGTTGAAGTAAAGTGAAATGATGACGTCACAGGGGTGACATGGAAATATTCGAAGATTCATAGTTTGGGAGTTTTGGGGTGTGCAGATGTGAAAGCCGCTGAAGCCCGAAGCTCCAAAGTCCTAGAGCCCCGAAGCCTAAAGCTCCATAGATATTATCAGTCATTGGATGGTGGGAGACGTGGCATTGATCCAGCCTAATTTGTGAGTTCACCAATCCGACCTTCTAAGAGATTTGTTGGTAAGTTTTTTGGAAAGCTCCGAAGCCCAGAGCCCGAAGTTTCAAGGCTCTAGATAAGTGCCCAAATCATAAGCGTTGGGTCACAATTATGGTCACATGCAAACCAAGGGCCGAAGAAAAAGGGTTAACACCTAAAATTTGTAGCAGAATAGAGTGGGGCTTAGAGATAAAAGCCTGAGGGGTTCTTGACCGACCAAGACCAAAAAAAAGGAATCTAATATTTTTTTTGTTGAATCATATTGGTTTGTTCTGGAAAATTATTAAATTCTAATAGCCTGACAAAACTTGGTTGATTGCAAATTTTGCAGAATTAATGATAGTTAGAACCAAACCAAATTGCCGGATAGTGCAAAGAAATGGGGGAGGCACCTGGTGCTTACGATTCGAAAAATGAAGTTAGAGGAATGGATGTCCATTTAGGAGTTGAAGGATCGAACTCCAATGGGAATGGAGAAGAGATAAATAAAGAAGGAAACATGATGAAAATCATTAAAAAGTTGCAGAAAGATGTCCAAACTCACCGAGAAGATAACAAAAATCTCATGAAATCCAGGGAGCAACATGGATAATTAAACATAAATTTGATGCAGAGCCTGAAAATAATATAAAATAAATTGGATAAGGAGAGTAGCTCAAGCAAATCAAGAAGTCACAGAAGAACAAAAAGTAATAGCAGACATCACCAACACTCCCCGAGTCATTCCAATAAGAGAGCACATAACAACTCAAGTCCATACCCTATTAGGAAGCATAAGAGGTCTGGGTTGGATGATCTATGAGGAGAAATGAAAAAAATCAAGCCTCCTACGTTTGATGGGGAGCAGAAGAAGGATGAATATGTAAAGACATGGATGTTGGGCATGAGAAAGTATTTTCAATTGCATAATTATTCTTCTCTTGCAGAAGGAAGAATTTCCATCTATCAACTCAAAGGAAAGGTATCCATGTGGTGGGATAAACTTGTGCAAGTGAAACACATTAAATAGAAAAATATGACTTGGAAGGAATTGAAGAAGTATTTTGAAAAGAAATACTTGACTAAGAGGTACTATGATAAGAAAATGAAATATTTCTTTGAACTCAAGTTGGGCAGTATGTCCATTCATGAATATGAAAGGAAATTCTTAGAGCTGTTGAAGTATGTATCCTTCATCAAGGATGAGACAATCAAGATTCAAAGGTATTTGAGTGGTTTGCCACCATTCATTAGTGAAAAAATACAATATGATGATCCCAAAACATTGAAGGAGACCATAAGGCGAGCTAAGTACCTATATGATCAACAAAAGGAAAGGCCAACTTTCCAAAAATGTTTGGGAAGACAAGAATAAATTCAATATGGATCAGAGGAAGAAGGGAATTAAGACACCATTATTCAGAAATAATCCTCAGGGACAACCAACTTCTAGAGAACCCTGAATGATTGAGACAAGTGGTCAAAGGCCAAGGAAACCACCTATTCAATGTTGGGGTTGTAAAGGTGATAATATGTTTAGAGATTGTCCTCACAGAAGTGACAAAGTGAGAGTTGTTCACAATGTTCAGCGAATTGAAGCAGTGGGGGACATGGGTAGAAATATACCAAGGATATACACAGCCTTGGACAACAAGCAAGAAGAGTATCAATAACATATGATTGAAGTGGAAGGTATGGTAAACAAACAAAACATTATTATTTTAATTGATTTAGAAGATAGCCATAGTTATATAGATCCTAATATGGTGGAAAGTTTGCAATTTCCAAGAAAAAATCATGGAAAATATTAGTTGGTGCAGATGGCTACTGGAACCAAAAGAAAAGTCAATGATATGATTAAGTCATGTCTTATGGAAATGAACGGACTGAGCACAAGGGCAGATTTGAACATCTTTCCTTTAGGTTCTTATAACTGCCTGATTGGTATGGATTGGTTAGACCAACACCATGCCATATTAGACTATCATAACAAGGCATTCACTTTCCTAGATGAGGAAGGAAATCAAAGAGTAGTCAAAGGAATTCTTGGGGCAGTGACTATAAGATAAATCTCAGCAATGCAGCTGAAGAAATGCTACAGGAAAGGTTGTCAAATATTTGTATCCCATATGGAGGAAGCATCTATGGATAAGGTGCCAAATTTGGAGGATCATGCAGTCCTGAAATATTTTGAAGATGTGTTCAAGGAGGTACCAGGACCACCTCCAAAGAGAGATATTGATTTCTCTATTATTTTGATGCCTGGAGCAGCTCCAATGTCAAAGACTCCTTATAGAATGAGTACACTAGAGCTGAAGGAATTGCAAATGCATCTTGAAGAGATTCTAAAGAAGGGGTATATATGCCCAAGTGTGTCACCTAGGGGTGCTCTAGTCTTGATCGTGAAGAAGAAAGATGGGAAATTGATATTGTGAATCGATTTCAGATAGTTGAACAAAGTGACTATAAAGAACAAGTATCCTTTACCAAGGATTGATGATCTCTTTGATCAGTTGAAGGATGCAAATATATTTTCAAAGATATATCTCAAGTCAGGATATCACCAGGTAAGGATTAAAGAGGAAGACGTCAGCAAGACCACCTTCAGGACAAGTTATAGTCATTATGAGTTCACAGTGGTTCCATTTGGGTTGTGAAATGCACCAACTATTTTCATGTTCTTAATGAATGGTGTTTTCTGAGAATATTTAGACAAGTTTGTCATTGTTTTTCTGGATGAAATTCTTGTATATTCCAAGTTGGAAGAAGAGCATGAGCATAATTTGAGGATGGTGCTGCAAGTGCTAAGAGAACATTAGTTGTATGCCAAATTGAGCAAGTGCTCATTTTATCAAAACAAAATTCACTATTTGGGGCATATCATATCTGAAGAAGGGATAACAGTGAACCTTGAAAATATTGAGGCCATTAAAGGGTAGTCAATGCCTAAGAATGTGATAGAAGTCGGGTCCTTCATGGGTCTAGCTAGCTACTACATAAGGTTCATTACAGGGTTTTTGAGAATAGCTCAGCCCATCACTTCCTTGCAAAGGACGGGGAAGAAGTTTTAATGTACAGAAGAATGTGAAAGAAGCTTCCAACTATTGAAGCAACTGTTAACCAATGCTTGAATTCTAAGGATTGTAGATCCAAATGAAGACTTCGTTGTATGAACATATGTATGTAAAGAAGGATTGGGTTGTGTCCTAAGTCCAAATGGGTTTTTTGTATGCTATCAATCAAGGAAGTTGAAGGAGCATGAAATTCTCTACACCACTCATGATTTGGAGTTGGTAGCCATAGTGAGCGTCTTAAAGAAGTGGAGGCACTACCTCATGGGAAAGAGGTTTGAGGTGAGGAAAAACCATAGTGGTCTGAAGTATTTGTTTGATCATCCAACTCTAAATGCTAGGAAAAGAAGATGGTTAGAGTTTTTCAATGAATATGACTTTGATATAAAGCATATTTTTGTGCCTCTTTCGTCACCTTAGTGAGAAAAATAGAGGTGCTTGCAAGCTCAGTTGGGTCTGCTGAGCAGGACAGTTGCAAGGAAAAGGGTTAGAAAAAGAAATATAAAACAACAACTAAGAATTAAACTAAGAAATAAAACAACAACTAAATTTATAAGCATAGGGACATAGAGACAAAAATAACAATGAGACGCATGTCACCAATGATAAGGCTGATATTAGTGAAAGAAAACACCGAGAAGCAAGGGGACTTTGAGTCCCTTCTTCCTCCAAGGGAGGGCTCTTGGACCCCCACAAGTAAGCTCTTCTTACAACTTTGAAAATGAAAATGAAAATGGTGAAAGAATTCTTTGCTAATCCACTCAAGGGGTGAGATGGATTGCCCAATGCAATGATTCAAGTATACTCTTGGCAAGGATAGAAGAGTCCTCAAGAGAATAATGGCAGCATAACTTTGCTTTGAATTCCTTGAAAAATGAAGTGTATTCATGGCCTTTTTATAGCATTCCTTTGAGCTATTGTTCAACCAGTTTGTAGTGTGTAAAGAGGCTAATTAGGGCATTTCTAGGTCTTTGACCAGCCATCCAGTTGAATCCAGTCCAGATTTGAGTGTAAAATTGACTTGGGAGCTGAACCAAAAGTGGGTGGGAGGCCGACCACTCTCATAAATGTGTCGTTTCTCAGGTGCGCGGCTTTTTGCAATAACAGTCATGCATCGTGTGCATGTGCATGAATCTGGCATTTCTGTTTCACGCATGTGTGCGCGGGCCCAGTGTCTTCATAGCACCCTTCAATTTTTCACTATCTTGTATAGTTTTTGACCCTTTATGAATGATTTTGTGTTAATTCAAAGCTATGGATGACTTCATAACTTTTTGACGATTCTGAATTCTTGTAACCATTTGCGGACGAAATTTTAGTGATAACACATATCAAGGGGAAAGAGAACAAAGTGGCTAACACACTCAGTTGGAGAGTGCATGAACTGCATGCTACAACCATTAGCATGTATCATACAGATCTTAAAGGAATTTTTTTTGAAGCTACAAAAGCAGATTTGCATTACATGGAATTGGTAACAAAGTTGCAGCAAGGTAAAATGCAGCAGAAGGTTGATAATTATGAATTGTGAATTGATGGAATCATCCTGTATAGAAACAAAGTTTATGTACCCAAATATTCTAAATTGAGGAGTGTGATTTTAAAAGAGATGCATAATGTGCCTTATGCAGGACACCTAGGATATTAGAAAATAGTTTCAGCAGTCAAGAGCCAATATTATTGGCCCGACATGAAGAGGGAGATTGTTGAATACATAGTTAAATGCTTGGAATGTCAAAGGGTCAAGGCTGAGCATAGACACCCAGCTGGGTTACTATAGCCATTACCCATTCCTGAGTGGAAATAGGAAGTGGTGACAATGGATTTAATCATAGGATTTCCCAGAACAAGAAAGCAACATGATGCAATCATGGTAGTGGTGGACAAGCTTACTAAATATGCCAATTTCATTCCTATGAAGACTACTCATAAGGCAACTAACATTGATGATATTTATATGAGGGAAGTATCATTCTTGCATGGCGTACCCAAGACAATTGTGTCTGACAAAGACCGAAATTTTACATCAAAGTTCTGGAAGGGGTTATTCAAAGGGTTCAGAACAAATCTAAACTTCAACACTGCTTATCATATTGAGTAAGTTGGGACAACCCAATTGATAGGTCAGTGGTTGGGCCAAAGTTGCTCAAGGAAATGGAAGAGAAAATGTTGAATATTAAGCAGAATTTGAAGGTTTCCCAAGATAGGCAGAAAATTTGTGCTGATAAGAAAAGAACTCACGAGGAATTTAAAGTAGGGGATCATGTATTTATGAGAGTGAAGGCCAACATAAGCTCCTTGAAGTTGGGAAATTGTTCAAAATTGGCAGCTCGATATTGTGGGTTGTTTGAAATCCTAGAGAGGATTGGTCCAGTAGCATATAGGCTTGCATTTTCTGCATGCATGTCTATACATAATGTATTTCATGTGTCATTTCTTAAGAAGTATGTACCTTATGTTAATCATGTTATTGATTGGAATGTGATTTAGATGGAGCAGGAAAGCGCTTCTTAGGTGCATCTGGTACGTATACTAGACCAGAAAAACAAGAAGCTTTGGAATTGAGCCATAGGGCTTGTAAAAGTTCAATGGACCTGGTACGGTCCAGAGGACGCAAAATGGGAGCATGAAGATGCTATGCAGCCAGAGTACCCACATCTTTTTGAAGATTTTGGAAATCTTGTTGTTGTTGTGTAAGTAAGTTTCACTGAGGATAGTGAAAAAAGAAGGGGAGGGAATTGTAACACCCCAAGTTCAAGCCCCTACTGAATTGTAATTATGTTTATAGGATGGTGAGCCAAGTGTTTATAAGATGAAGGCTTATATGTTTATTAGGCTGAAGATCCTAGATGCTTAAGGCCATGAGCTTGATTTTTGTATATGTAAATTTACACATCATTAATAAAATTAGACTACTGCGTGTAGACCGACCACGAAGAAAGAGTATGGGGGACTAAGATCCACTAGGTAGGGTAAGGGAGGGGGCTAAGTGTCTAGGCCTAGGGGCTAATCTAGAAGGCTTACCTCTAAGGGAATAATATTTTATTATTATTTCCTAAAGGCTAAGGTGCACATGATAGGTGTTGTCCTAAGTTCCTGGAAAAGGAATGAGTGCTAAGTGGAACTCATGCGTCTTTAGGAAGATGTGTGCCAACCTGGGTGCATGTAGTTTATAGCTGGGAAAGACACCTCATTGGGGGTTCCTCCTCCTTGCCATTTTCACGACCCTTGTCTGCTCGCAAGTCTGCCACCCTGCCTGATTCACCCACTGACTTACGTACTGAGCCATCATATCCATCATCGACCTCTGAACAAACATGCACCTTGTAACTTCCTAAGCGATGTTGTGTCTTAACTGTTGGATGTTGCAGCCACACAGATCCTTGGCTGAGTGTGGCTTACTGACATTTTATGTTCCTTACTAAGCTTTGTTGTTGCCATCACATTTTTCAGGAATCGAATTAGAAGATGGACTGAAGAAGCTGGTTGTTAGGACTTCGGTTTGAAGAGGTGGGTTGTCAGGCCTACAAGAAAATATCTCCATGTGAGAGAGGTTGTTGGGGAAGTGATTTCCTAGAGGGAGCCTAACTGCAGCTATAGTGCTTAGAGAATTCATGTTCGACCTGTCAATGAATCCCTAGAAGGGAAGTGGGGTAGCCGAAGGACTGTGGATCAGAGAAGGGGAACACTTCCTGGGGTGGGATAGGCATGCAGGGAATGAGAGGTTGAAGGTTGTTAGTGTGAGCTGGCCCTGGGATTTAATCCTTCCTGTTGACTATGTGACTTTCATGTTGCCCTTTCCAAGCCTAGGAATCCCTTGCTTGATGGAGTTTAGTCCCAGCTCAGGGGGGACCCACTGCTGAGTGTGATGAGTAGTGTGGTCTAAGGCTTGGAGGTTTTTGGAAGGTATGCCCTCGGTTTGGTGGTAATCTATTGAAAGATAAGTACCAAATCTTTGTTAACTATATGTTTCGTAATTGAACATGTGTTATAACTTGATGAGTAATGTATGGATATATCATCTATGTTGTGTGTAGGCTTACTGTTATTTCCGCATTGATCTGTGTATGGATATAATATGTCGTATGTATGCATATATTGTTAGTATGTTTTAATGATTATTTCTGCATGAATAAGTGGCATGAACAAAATGTTGTAACTGTTAATTGTGTTAGATATGCATGCATATAAATTCATAAAATGGTATCAGAGCATAAAGGTTATTCGGTGGCATGGCCTGGCCTATTGATTTAGGGTTAGGTTTGTCACAAATTGGTATCAGAGCTAAGTGAAACATATAAGAAGTGGCATTGCTCAACTTGTTGGTGGTTGGGGACGTTACAAAGATGTGCTGACATGAAAACATATAAAATAATCTAGTTGGATTAGGTGGGAGGCCACAAGTATCCACCTGGAATATTTGTAGGGCTTTAGATAGCCCCAGAAGTGTAGAAAACACCAGTACAAAGAAGTACAAAAGAACGTGCTAAACTAAAAATGTCAAGAGGTTCCAGTTGGAATAGGTGGGTGGACTCCAANCCCCCCCCCCCCCCCAGGAAGAAATGGTCTCCATTGCAATGAGTTACCCTATCAGGTGAGGAAACGTCTGCTGAATTTGTCCCCAAGTGAGCCACTTTCCTTGGTGTAGGAGTTTCCCGACCTTTACAACCTGATAAAGCATGATCCTCTATTGGCAAGTTCCCTTGACCTGTGTGTCCACTATCTGATCAGTAGATGCTTGTTCCATGCAGTCAGGGTTGAGTTCTGTCGGTGTCAGTTGTTCTGCGATCTCTTAGGCTTCCAACAATGGTGGAAAATATGGCCTAAGGAGGTCCACATTGAACACTAGGTGCATGCCAAGGAAGGGTGGAGTGTTGAGGTCAAAATCATTGCTACCCACAAACTTGGTGATAGTGTAAGGCCCATAGTGAAGTGGGAGGAGCTTCCAATCGGGCATTGCGAGATGATCCTTCTGCAAATGTAACCAAACTTTGTCTCCAACCTGAAACTGGTGTAGTACCCTGTGTTGATCATGGCATTGGTTGTACTTGGCATTGGATTTCTGCAAAATATCATGGAACTATTGGCAGATGTGTTGAATCCTCTCAATGAATCTGGTGGCTTTTTCAGTCTTAGAATGAACATGGGAAGAGTTTGTCTGTGTGGTGGAAAGAGGTAGTGCAACATCAATGGGACCCAAGGGTTGGAATCCTAGCCCCACTTGAAATGGGCTATGGTTGGTGGAGCTATGGAGAGACATTTTGTAACTTTTTTGAACATAAGGGAGAATCTCATCCCATGTATGTGGATGCTTAGATTTGTACATGCGTACGATGTGCACAATCATCCAATTAACGACCTATCTTTGACCATCTGTTTGTGGGTGGAAAGTAGTGGATTTTGTGAGCTTGGTGTCCAATAGTGACAAGAGACTCAACCAAAATGCGTTGAGGAACCTACTATCCCAGTTGGAGATGATGGTCTAGGGTATCCCAAAATGGACCCACACTCGTTCGAAGAAGAGCTTACTAGTATCTGTCATTGTGATATTCTTCTTACAGGTTGTGAGGATGGCCATCTTCGAAAATCGATCAACGACCACAAATACACAATCATTTCCTTGCTTGGTGGACAGAAGGCCAGACATGTAATCCATTGAGATTGATTCACAAGGATTCTCGGGAGTAGGAAGAGGTGTATAAGCCTTGCTTCTTGATTTCTGGCTTGGAAATGGCACAGACAGTGCAATATCTGATATACTTGCTGACGTCCTATTGAAGTTTTGGCCAATAAAAATGTTTCTGAAGAACAACCACAATTTTCTCCACGCAAAAATGTCCTACCATCCGACTGTAGTGGGATTCCCAAATAATCTTCTCACACTCTCTTATAGGAACAAAGAGATGGTCCAGATGGCATAATAGTCTGTACTGAATGTGAAAATCGATGAAATTTGCGCCTATACCCAAGAGATGATAGGTGGTGGCGAAGTCTGGATATTGATGGTAAATTTGGGGCCACTTAGATGCCTCATGTCCATAGGAATGGAGCATAGTGGTGAGTGCAGCCATGGGAGGTTCACTGAGGCAGTCAACGACATGATTTGAGATCTCAATCTTATACTTGATGTTGAGATGGAACTGCTGCAGGTAGGTGGACCACTTATGATGTTGGTCGTTCTACAATTTCCCTTGTGTTTGTATCAACTACAGAGGCATGTGATCAGTGTGGATGATCATCTCCTTTCCTAGGATGTAATGTTTCCATTGATAATAGGCTTGTACAATGGAATACATTTCCTTGTCATAGGTGGGGTATTTCCAGACAATATCTGAGAGTGTATCATTATGGTATGCCACCAAATGACTGTGTTGAGTGAGAACTGCACCTACAACATATTCAGATGCATCAATATCAATCTCAAATGGTTGTTGTAGATCGAGAAAGGAGAGTAATGGAGTTGAGCACAGGCGATGCTTCAGATCATCAAATTCTCATTGTTGTTCCTTCCCCCACACAAAATTTTCCCTGCCACCACCCTTGGCCACCTGGCGGAGGGCCCATGCAATATGGGAGAATCCAAAAATGAACCGTCGGAAGAAGTTGGCCAGTCCCAAGAAGCTCTGAAGCTCGGTTAGTGTGGTCATGGCTGGCCAGTCACGAATGAATTGGATCTTAGCTGGATCAACATGTACTACATGCTCATCAACAATGTATCCCAAGTATTGGACCCTGTTCTTTCCAAAGGAGCATTTTTCCAGGTTGGCATATAGCTTGTGTTGTCGTAGAATGCTCAAAACTTGTTGAATATGCCACATGTGCTCCTTTTGAAGAAGCTCTTGTATCTGACGCCTAATTTCATCATTTTCCATTAGCTAATGATGATAGACTAGTCCATTAGGAAAAGGTGCACTGGGGGTCAGATCAATTTGATTCTTGAATTGGCAGTGCGTCGGTACCCCGGTGGGTGAGGAGAAGATGTCTCTGTACTCTTCCACGATCCCGTCCACTTTCTTCTGCTAAAAAGAGAGGCTTTATGTAGAGGCCATAGATGTGGTAGAGACCTTCTTCTTATTGTGAGCATATATCACAAAGAAGATGAACTTCCCAGTCTGTGAAATGACCTTACTGCATTGCTTAGCAAAGATTAAATAAATAGAGGTAGGTGACGCTACCTATGGTATCCTGTACAATTGTCTACCCAAAGTAATAATAACACTATGAGGTCTAGAATCATACTCAACATCACACTTCCACAAATATGGTTGTCCTAAAAGAACATCACAAACTTCAAATGGAGAAATATCACACAATACCTCAACTTTAGAAGGCTTGATTCCATAGGGAAGACAACATTGTTCGTTGACACAATGATATCTTCCTTGGCGAAGCCAGTTGATGGTGCAGGGTTGTGGGTGTGGTGTCGTCGGCAGGTCTAGCCATTTGAAGACCTATGCTGAAATCAGGTTCTTCTGACTGCCGCTATCGACAATGAAATGAAGCAGATCCCCCTTTACCCACATCTGTGAGTGAAATATGCACTCCACTTCCTCTAGTTCTTTTGGTTCACTTGGAAGAACTTTGGTGGTAGCGACAGGTTCAACATGGATAATCTACTTCCCTCCTTTAGGATTTGATTCGTAGTCAGAATCAGCCTCTGACTCGGAAGCCCTCATCTCGACCACGAGTGAGTTCTTGTAGAGAAAGTCTTTAGTATTTTGCTAAGGGATTTTATGGTAATCACACCATTTTCCCGTGTCCTTCTTCCTCTTCTCATTGCCCTTCTTGTGTTTTGACTTGGACTAGTTGTCCTGAGAGTAGCCATATTTTCTCTGTCCCTTGTTGTGTGGGTTGGGTCCACCTTTTCCCTACTTTGACTGTGAGGAGTTTGCAGATCCAAACTCTCTCCTCTTCTGCTTAAATTTCTACTCGATCTTGACAGCGTATCTATAAGTCATACCCAATGAGGTGATGTACAAAAACTCCATTTTTGTTTGAATGTATCTATGCAAAAAACTGTAGTATTTGAGCACCATATGTTTCTTAGAGTATTTGATACCCAATTTGGTGTGCAAGGTATGGAAAATATTGGTGAAATCTAGTACTGTCTGGTCCCTTCCTTGACGTAGGGTGGTCCATCTGGTGTATTGGTCCTCGTATCTTCCAACGAGGTAGTATTGTTCTTTAATGGATTCCCAGAAGGAATCCCATGTAGGGGAAACCATAAATATTGCAGATTCCTCTATGGTCCTTTTCACAGAGTAAGTGTCCCATGAGTCCTTAACATGGGGGACAACCTTGATGAGTGGAAAAATAATCTTTTCCCTATTGGAAAATTTGTGGACCGAAAAATACCCTTCAAGCAAATTCAACCACTTATCTACAAAATTTTCATCTATCAACCCTTCAAATAATGGTATATCAAAATTTACCTATACCTTGAAGGGGATTGCATGGCTACTTGATGAAGATGCTTCTCCTGTGGGAAGCCATCGAAGGATCTGTGCAAAGTTCTCCATCATTTCGTTCCTTTTTCACACAATGGATTCCTCGAGCAACATTTTAAAAGTATCTCCTGCTCCATCATATTTCTTTTCATTTCCCATGGGTTGTTGTTGAACTCGGCATGACCGACCTTGCAACAACTCTATTGGTTTGATTCCCAACTTCTTGTACCCAGATCTTGATGGGGACATGCATGAAGAAAAATAAATGAAGAGCAGACTGCTCTGATACCACTGATATGGATTTAGGAGTGGAACGAACTGATTAATAGATTGAATGCAATAAACACATAGATATGAAGAACAACAAAAATATCCAGTGAACAATATCTTCTATTGAATAAATGAAATAGGCTGAAACTATAAAACTGCAGAATTGAAACACTTGCTCGAATGGTGGTAGCTATCTCTGAGAAGATATGTGGCTTCTACATGCATACGTCTGAGCAAAATGATTACAATGAGGCTCCAAAGGCCTTTTTGATGTTACTCATGAATTCCAAAACCCTAGACATACAAAAACCTAACCCTAGGAGGTGAAACGCCAAAAGTTATGTGGGCCCCTATGGGTAAGTTGGTACCTCAACTTCCCAAGGTTGTAACTTTTGCATACGACCTCCGTTTTAGGTGCGTGATAGCCCGTTGGAAAGGTATTTTATAGAAATACACATTACGCTATCAAAATCTGACTCTATCTACAATTTGACTGTGGCGAGCCAAAAAAACATTGTTAAGGGCCCCAAAACGGCCCTGGAAGTACAACACGATGTGCTGACATGAAAACATACAAAATAAGCTGGTTGGATTAGGTTGGAGGCCACCAGTATCCACCTGGAAGATGTGTAGGGCTTCAGAGAGTCTCGGAAGTGTAGAAACTACCATTACAAAGAAGTATAGAATAACCTGTTTAACTAAAACTGTCAAGAGGACCCAGTTGGAATAGGTGGGTGGCCACCAATATCCACCTAGATCAAGGGATGTTACACATTTTCTATGGACTGTTTAAGTGTTAAGAGAAGGGTTCTGTGAGAGGATTCCAACCTTCTATATCTATTGATGTAACCAGAATTGTTTATGAAGATAAAGGATACTATTAATTCATGTTTTGGTGATTGTTTGTATGTCTCTTTACTTTGATGGTTATACCATATGCTGGTTGATTTTGAGTTGGAGATGAAATGGCACCGTTGAGAGATTTTCATTAGTTCTATGAATCATTATGGTTGATTGTATTGGAGATGTTAATGTATGACATAACTTTCTCATTTTCCTTGCATTCCGAGTTTCTTCATCAAGTTATGTTTTGATTCCATTTTCCCAAAGTACAAGGAACTAGGTTTTGATGAAGATTTGCAAAATAAACTGAATTCTCTTCAAGCCAAAATGGATGAATAAGAGATTATTCCTACACTTGATGAAAAGGAAAAAGAGTTGGTAATAAAGCTACATGTATCCTACATAAATATAAAGAGCATTGGATATTAGCATCCTACATTCTCTTGTTCAAGGTGGGTAATATAAATATTGCATTCATTGACAAGAAAGATAGAGAAAGAAAGTTGAAGAATACTGTAAAGGAAATTACATTGGAAAATAGGGAACAAGTATATAGTTTTCCAGAGAAACATGAGGAATCCCACTACCATTTCAAATGACTATATAAAAAGAGGATTCCCACTATTTAATTGAGGTTTCAAATAATTCTTGATGATTAGAAGCATAGGGGAGGAAATAGAAAATGTGATTTCGGGACTAGATGTGGAGAAGCTACCTAGACTAGGTAGTTTTTCAATTTTCTTTTACCAAAAATGTTGGCATATAATCAATACCGATCTCAAATACATGAAAAACATGTCTCATATCAAGGAAAAATTAGGTGGCGGGGTTAATTCCTCCTTCCTAGCTTTGATCCCCCAAAAGGAATCACACATATTTCTCTCATTTTCACCCAATATCTCTATGTAATGACTCTTATAATATTCTAACTAAAATTATGGGGAATATGATTAGATTCATTCTACCAAATATCATCTTAGAAAATCAAGAGTAACTGGTTTGACAATGAAAAATTGCAAGCAATATTATATTTCTCCAAGAGGAAACCCTCTCGAGTTGAACCAACAATGAGTGGGGGGTGATCATGAATTTTTTTATGGAAAATTCTTTTGATAGAGTGAATCATGGTTCTCTATTCGACATCCTAAAAAAAATTGGCTTTTCTCCCCAATTTATCATATGGATAAAGGATTGCAATGGATGTCCATGGACTAATTCACTAGTAAATGGATGGTCTACCTCCTTTTTCGAAATTCAAAGAGGATAGTGCCAATTTTTCTCGATTTCCTATATGCTTTATATTATAATGGTTGAGTGGTCGATATAGAGTTTAGAGAATGAATAAGATACTAGAAATTTAATGGGTACCTCCATTGCTAGAGGAGTAAGGTTGACCAAAACCTAGTTCCTTATGTTGTTTCAAATGATTTTGATCAGGGTTGCCAAGAAAAAATCCGTATCGAGCGAAAGGGAGTTCCCATCAATGGAACCTTGAAAATTAGTGGTCGAAACTAGTCAATTCCATGGCCTGAACTATCAAGGAAGTCAATACTCCAACATAAACTTTAATGAAAAGGAGGTGGATATGGTTGGGGACAAACGATAACTATCAAGATCAAACAAATATGCAGATAAGGTGGGGAATAATCTGACCCACCTACAATATGAAACAAACGTTGTTCCTAGAATTAACATTTGTAGTATTAGAATTGACATAAGTGATGAAACTAATTCTGTCTTTAAGGATTTATATTCACCATCTAAAGGAAGAAGTGATACGTTTTCTTTCTATCAGACCCCATTGTTGTTAAAAAGGGGATTATTGAGATGAAAAGGTGATTCATACCAATTTAGCGGGATTGTTTCTCTTCTTATCAAATCCCTCATTGGGTTTGTCTCTTTGGTAGGTCATTGTCTCCAAGTGGCGTAGGGTTGGGCTCTCCACGTGGAGGTGATTAGGTTCTCTAGGTAAAGGGTTATATGAGCATAGGGTTGAGCTCTCTAAGTGTTGCAATGGGCTCTGAGGGTTTTGTGTCTGCATAGAAGGGGTCGTGCCACTCTCCATGAGGAGGGTTTTTGTTTAGAAGATTAATTTGTTTTTGTTGTTGTTTGTTTTACTTTGTTATATATAATATTAATATATTAATATATTAATTATCTCTCTCTCTCTCTCTC
>ML815831.1:76389-89504 GCA_009831015.1 Picea engelmannii
GTTTATGATTACCCATTGAAAAATGTTTGGTCATCCCTCTACTCCTATACAATGAGGTGAGATTGACCCTTAACCATTATAACACTTAATCCTTATGTTAATCATTATCCCTATATAATTACTATATTATAGCTCTATTAATTGGCCCCGATGATGATGATGATGATGATATGATGACAACAACAACAAATATATGATGATGATCATGAAAATGGCAATGACGATGATGATGACAATGATGATGACGAAGATGATGATGATGAAAATGATGATGACTATGATTATGACAATGAAGATGACAATATGATGATGAGAATGAAGATGATGATATGATGATGATCATGACCATGGAAATGACAATGAATATGATGACGGAGACAATGACGATGATGATGATGACTACGACAATGGTGATGACCATGATGATGACGACGGTGATGATGATTGTGACATTGATGACGACAATGACGATGATGACCATGATGACGACGACAATGATGATGATAAAAAATGCAACAATGACTATGACGATGATGATGATGATGACGACGACGATGAAGGGTTTCCTCCCCTTTATTTGTTATATTTTATAATTGTTAATCCACTATATGTAATTTTAAATTCTAGACTTTGTAATATAATCTACAATGTATCTACATCTAAACTATTATTTTAAAGCATTTGCTTTATCAATTTTTTTCCTTCTATCTACCTTACATCTCCTTAGCCATATCTAGTTCTTTAAATAGGTCTTATAAGATGTATTCTTAGTCATCTTAGGTTTCTTTCTAGAGTTGTTAATCTTGATTTTCCACCTCTTTTCCCCTTCAACTTGGACTTTGTATCCTTGGTTTTCATCTCCTAATATGCTTTATGACTTTTTGTTATTTTTACCCATAATGAAAAATATTTAGTGGTGCGATTGCATCAACCAATGGAGTTGTACAAACCAAGCAATTACTTTCCCAAAATGACATGTTAAGGGCAAAATATATGTCTTAGAAAGGAAAGTGCCACCTAAGCTTACACCTTTTTCATATATTTTTCCTTTAATTTGAGGTGAAGTTGTGGTGATTTTTCCATTTCCTCCATCCAATCAATTAGTTGAGTACCCTTCTAAGACATTTGGTTGTTCAACTATACACTCATTCACAAATATATACACTACTAGATGTGCATTCTACCTTCTAATCCAATACTTAGATTTTCTCATGTACTTCATTAGTAAACAAACACACTAGTGATTATGAAAGTTCTCTTTCTATTTGTAACTTAGGCTATTTCATATGGATTACCCAAGAAGTAGTGATCCTACCTTTCCCATTGATCAACCACTCCTGTAATTTTTCATCTATTCTCACACCTTTCATGTCTAAGACTATGGAATTTTATCCAATGGACACCCCCATATCTTTATTATATGTTATATTAGTGTTTAAGTGCATGGTGATTATTTGATGTTAATTTTATAGTTATTAATACATGTGTTGTTGTTTTCTCTTGTTCATCACAACATAAACTCAATCTTGAAATCATAAGAATCCATACTGGTCTCATATGCTTTACTAGCTCATTGTACTATGTTCATGTGCCTACACTATAAAACATGTTGTTTTTTATCCCAAATCCACACACAATCTCTTGTCTAGTAGTCACATGTTGTTGGCCCTTGGTTATGGAAGTAAGAGAAGAACAAGGAAGAAAAGGCAAAATGCGAACTTCGTAGAAGGCACAGTGAGTGTTATTGGGTCAAAGTGAGAAAAAGAGCAGAAAAGACGGAGCAAAGTCCGAGGAAGCAAGTTGTTGAATGAGGATATCGAGGATGGTAGATCAGTAAGAAAGAAGGATCATAGATAGCTCAGTAAGTGGAAGAATCCATCATCAGATGCTTTGGAGCATCGCGCGAGAAGGAAGGAAAGACAGGCTGGCAAAGCCTTGAAAACGTGGGTCAAGTTGACCTAGCGTTTTAGATACCTAGGGTTTTGGTATCTAGGGTTTTGACATCTAGGTTTCGGCCTAAGGATATCGATGAGCTATTGTAATGTATAAATAAAGGTCAAGAGGACATGGGTTAGGTTGGGTTGTTGTTGTTGTTGTTGTCATTGTTACTAGTATCGATCTAGTTATTGGTATGCTATGAGAGATTTTTATTGTGGGGGAGAGAAATGCTAAGTGGGAGAGCCTTATGGTATTGTAATATATTCAACTAGGTGTGAAGGTCAACCCTGCAGCTGGGTGCACAGGGAGGGGGGAGAAAGAGAGGAGAAGAGAGAATATTTACTAGCTAAGAGTGCAGACAAGAATTGTATGCTTCATATTAATATATTATCAAGCACAGTTCTGTGGATGTAGCCCTAGAGAAAGGGTGAATCACGTATATCTTGTGTTATGTGTGATTGGTCTTCTATCTTTTCCAATTGATATATTGTGATTGCATTACCATGTTAGATATGATAAATAGATGGGCAAAGTAGATCTAAGCTGATAAGTGACATATGAATGTTGTATTGTTTTGGTATTGGATCCACTTGATATTTCCCCTAGTTGTAGACATCTCTGTCCTGCAACCCCCCCATAGTTGCTTCGAGTGAGATTGCATCTGCTTCATAGGTGTAGCCGAAAGGGCTAGTAGTTAGGTATTGTTGGTGAGCTTTGGGAGCTGAACCATGGGTCTGCCCATGTGCCAACAAATGGTTTCGTTGCCGAGATAGGAATCTTCTTGAGGGAATGTCAAGGTGGTTTCCATCAAAGACGAAAATTCAAAAGTTGATAGAGGATCAAGAGAAGGACTTCATTGAAGTCTAGAAAAAGAGCCCTAATATTAGTACAAAGGATTGGTTGGAGAGACATATTTTTACTGATATACACAAGATATTCTTTGGAGGAATCTATTAGGAACTATATGAGTTGTTAGCCAGGTTGGCAGATACCCAGTTTGAGGTCAGATATAGACCTCCTGTAGTTTGGACGTCGGCGCTGATCAATAAGGTCAAGAGAGTTGATAATGCTGTGTCAAGAGAAGTGGATCACTGGTTTGATAGCACCATTGGGGGCTACATCACTGAGTTTGTTGTTGACAGAGTAGAGTCATATAGCCAAGCCGAGAGATATTTTTTCAAGGGACCCAGAGGAAAATTTTTACATTTTCTGAATTTGAGAATCAAGATGCTATTGCATGAAAAGAACATCCTGAAGATACAATAGATTGATCAGATCTGGAGAAGATAATGTTCAGAAATTTAGACAATGACTGTGACACAGAGGCTGGACATATGCGCAATGGGAGAGTGTTCAGAAAAGTTCATATTGCAAACCTGTTCAAGCAGAACTATGGAGACGAGGGTTTATACAGTGGAGAAGAGGCAGACCTGAAAGAAAAACATCATTCAGAACCCGCTAGGGAAGAGGAAGAGGAAGCTGAAGAAATTCGTTGGGATGAGCCAAAAACCTCAGGAACTACGCAGAATATTGAAGTAAGTACTATTAATAGTCCTTTTGGTTCAACATCATTAAGCAATAAAAGAAATCAAAGTTACCAAACTGTTCAGAGTACTATTACTAGTATTCCACCACATACTTAGACATGAAACCTAGGAAGATCTATGGAAGATGAGATGAGACTCCCTATCTTTTGGGGAGATGGATTTGAATATCTTGATCAACACTGGTTCCTATGTGAAGCCGTATGGAATATTAAAAATGTCACTGATGAAGCTGTCAAAAGAACCCAGTTTAGCACTACCCTGAGGGACCACACACTGAGCTGGTACATGAAGCTTGTCCAAGTACTTGCACAGCCTAAGCCGCTGAATGAGATCAATAATGCATTGATTGCAGAGTTCAAGAAACCCAAATCAGAGTCACAATGTATTACAAAGCTGAAAGAGATCAATCAGAAGGTAGCTGAACCTGTTTGGGAGTTTGATAAGAGATTCAAGACCTTAACAAGCTGATTGGCTTTTTAGATCCCAGATGAGCAGAACAATGAATGGTTCATTTTTTCCCTCTTACCACACATCAGAGCTCCTATGATGCAACAGAAGATTTCTTCACAATCTGAGGTGTTGGAGATCACCATGAAGTTAGAATCAATCCCTATGGGAGAATCCAGCTCAGGTATGAGTCAGATCTTGAGTTAGCTGACTAGTTTTTCTTTGCAGGTCGAAGATATGAAGAAATACAAAGGGAAATATAAAAGAGAAGACATATGGTGTGTCAGATGAAGATCAGAGGGCCATGGCAAGGAACATTGTCCCCTATTCCATGAATACTTGGCCTCTGAAGCTCTGAGTCCTTTGAAGCAAATCACCTTACCCTAGTTGGAGATATGTCAAAATAGACATCGTACTGGTGAGTGCTATTACATGAAAAAATATGTTCAGACACCCACAAATTTGTATTGCACATTATGTAAGTGTGTGGGAGATGATGATAGGGATTGTAGGGCTTACAATCTCATGCATGAAAAGTTGAGAGAGATATACAAGATTCAAGGTGAAGTACAACAAGAAGGAAACACTACGCAGTACAACTCCCCTGGGAGAGGAAACTTCAATCCTCATGGTGGATTCATAGGAAGAGGATGACGAGGAGGAATGGGTCGAGGCCAAGGGCAGATAATCTGTTATAACTACACACAACTAGGACACTTGGCAAGGGATTGTCAGAACCCTTGTACCACTTGTAGCTACTGCAACTCTTTCGAACACGTTATCGAGGAATGTCCAACATTGTTGGCTAAACTTCAAGAGAAATGAGGACCTCAGTAGAACCCACATATACAATTGATCAAAGATGAACCTAGCAGAGAATACCTTAGAGTCATTGTTATTACTAGATGAGGCGTTGCTACATGAGATGAAAGAATGACCCAAGGGAAGACTACAAAATATTCAGGAATTAGGAAAGTTGCAGAGAAGACCCAAACCTTTGATGCAAAGAAAGAAAGACAAATATTTGAGGAAGCAAGAAAAGAATTCAGAGGAGACCAGGGTTCCTCATCGAAGACAAGACTAAAAGTAAGAGAATATGGAATGCCTCTGGAATTTGATCACTCTGCTTCACCAAAATAAGGAAAAGAGGTAAACACGCTCATGGAATTTCTATATACTTGTATTAAGTTGATTCAGGATGAAAGCATTGTAAAATAACTACAAACTTTAATCAGACAGTATGATCTAGGAAATACTGACCCTTTACTTAATAGGGAATTACACCAAATCGCTAAGAAGAGAAGAACAAATAAGGAATTACACTTGAATGCTCAAATAGGAGAATATGATATAAACTATGTGGTCCTCGACTTAGGGTTGGAGGTCAATGTCATGACAAAGCAAACTTGGGAACTGATGGGAAAACCTAGGCTGATCTATTCCCCTATTAGTCTAAGGATGGCTAATCAATAGGCGGTAAGCCCCTTTGGCAGACTGGAACATGTCCCTGTGGACATTGACGGAGTAAGAACATTTTTAGACTTTGAGATAAGTGAGATAGTTTATGATAGTTGCTCGTACCCTATGCTGTTAGGAATTGATTGGGCTTTCAATAATTCCATTGTGTTTGATTTAAAGAAAAGACGCATGACATTTGAAAAAGATGGCCTTAGAGTCATTTCACCCTTAGATCCAGATGAAGGTTAGTGATACACATAGCCCATTAGAGAAGAAGCCCGCGTATATGAATTGGAAAATATATACAAATTAATAGCCAGACAAAAGGATTGCATTAATCCTATGGTCGATGGAAACCTAAGATGGCGAAGTGATAGCGCATGTTCATCAAACTCAGAAGAAGCATTGGAGAACTGGAAGAATAAGATGTACAAAGTATCTACAAGAAGATGTGCTAGATTAACCAGAGAAGTTTGTCGGATCAACACAACAGTAAGTAACTTACCCACTTTTGATGGTCTAAATCCTTTAGAAACCTTCTTGTTAGACTTTGAAGAAAGTGTACCAATGCAACAAATATTGTTGGTGATGGATGAGGCCCTGAAAGAAACCCTGGCAAGATGGTGGGGGATGCACAAAAGCAACATTGTAGGCTGGGTACAATGTTGTACCTTGATGACAACACGATTCTTAGCACAAGTGGAAGGCTGTGAAGTTCGGTACACAGGTCGAAGTTGCCCAAAGGACCATGTGTGAAGCTGTGAGGAAGCCTGGAGCAACGTTCCTCAAGAACAATGGGTACACAAATTCATCAACACACTGGACACGACACCTATCAACTGGTACCTTCAAGTATAGTTGTGCCTCATTACTATAGATTGGAAAGGTATGACTCAGAATTTTGTAACCACCTTCTTATTTGAAAGTCAATATCCTTCAGTAGATCAAGCACTACAGATTGTCAGACATAAAGTATTTGAGGAGGCCTCTAGCCTCCCTTTGGAGCAAGACGAGGACAAATGGTATGCGCCTCTACAAAAACTGCAAGGTTGTTACAAATTCAATGTTGATGAAGATGATGATCCAAGAAAGGTGAACATTACGAAAACAGAAGGCCAAAGAGATGTGGAAGGAAAATAAGTTGAGTTACAATTCATTGGACAACCAATAAAGATTAAGAAGGTCAATATTGGGACAGAACATACACCAAATTTTGCAAATGTTGGAGATTATTGGGATGCTGCTACCATTGACAAAATTATAGAGTTACTACATGAATATTGGGACTTGTTTCCAACCAAGTTCACTGATATGAAGGGCATTAAAAGACCTATGGGAGAGATGAGGATTCCTTTAAATCTAGATGAAATACCATTCAAATAGAGACCTTGCAGATTGAACCCTAAATATAAGGAGAAAGTGAAGATTGAGCTCGAAAGAATGTTGGAAGCAGGGATTATACAACCTATCGAAGAGTCGGAATGGATTAGCCCTATGGTGGTGCAAGAAAAGAAGACATGAGAGATCAATATATGCGTAGATATTAGGAAGCTAAATGATGCTTGTTTGCATGACCCCTTCCCTACACCATTCACTGATGAAGTGTTATATAATGTGGGAGGCCAAAAAGTATATTCTTTTATAGACGGATTTTCAGGATACCATCAGATCCGGATTGCCAATGAAGATCGCCATAAGACAACATTTGCAACATAATGGGGATCCTACCAATATACAGTGATGCCATTTGGATTGAAGAATGCCCCAACCATATTTTCCAGGGTGGTGGTCGAAGCATTCAAGGAGTTTTTTCATAAATTTCTAGAAGCATATTTTGATGATTGGCCTATTTTTAGTTTACTGAAGAATCATATTGAATGTCTAAGGCTAATGTTGGATAGATGCAGGCAGTGTCAAATTTCTTTGAACCTGAAGAAGTGCATCTTCTTCTCACCATTTGGAGTGTTGTTAGGCCATATTGTATGCAAGCAGGGATTGTTGGTTGATCCATCTAAAATTTCCATTATAGTTGATCTGCCACCTCCTACTTCAGTCAAACAGTTGTGCACTGCGCTGGGACACATAGGATATTACAAGAAGTTCATTAAAGGATACGTCTAGATTACAACACCCATGGAGAATATTTTGAAGAAATATTGTCATCTCAGTTGGATAGAAGAATGCCAGCAGAGCTTCGACACACTGAAATAGAAGATGGTCTTTGCACCCATTCTGGTTTTCCTAGAATGGAGGAGATTTAGCACAACCTGGTGAAGGAGAGATTGATCATCCATTAGCTTTTTCCAGCAGGAAACTATCAACTGCAGAGGTAAACTACACCACCACTTAGCGAGAAGGGTTAGCCATTGTGTATGCGCTACAGAAATTCTGCCACTACTTGTTGAGAGGACACTTTAAAATGTTTACTGTTCACTCCATGCTGAAATACCTAGTCAACAAGCCAATTTTGGGGGGGAGAATATGCAGATGGCTTCTGCTATTTTAGGAATATGACTTTGAGATCATAGTAAATCCAAGAAGAATGAACAAAGGCCCTGACCACTTGTCAAGGTTGGAACATGGCGAAGAGATGACCAGTTTGGAGTATGCATTGCCAGATGCACAACTGCTAGCCATTAGAAACATTGATGACCACTTCGCAGAAATAATCCAGTTCCTATCAATAGGAATGGCACCTAGTGAACATACAATTCCCCAGAAGAAACAACTAGTAGTGCGCGCTACAAACTTTTCACTTATAGCTAGACAACTATACAAAATGGAACTTGATGAGATATTGAGAAGATGTGTTATGGAGCCAGAGTGACCATTGATCCTCATAGAAGCTCATGAAGGCATCACAGGAGGACATTATGCAGGGAAAGCGATTGCGCAAAAGGTTATGAGAGATGGCCTTTGGTGGCCTACCTTATACAGAGACGATAAAGACTATTCCAGAGCTTGCGATGTATGCCAAAGAGTTGGAAAACCTTCCCGAAGGGATGAAATGCCATTAGCACCATAGCTGACCTTAGAAGCATTTGAGAAGTGGGCCATTGATTTCGTGGGACCTATAAACCCACCAGGAAAGTGTACAGGAGAAAGGTACATAATTACAACAACATATTACTTTACCAGATGGACCGAAACAAGAATAGTCAAGGACTGTAGTGAAACTACAACTATGCCTTTCATATTTGATGACATCATAACCAGGTTTGGATGCCCAAAGATCCTTATGAGTGATAAAGGCACACATTTCATAAATAAAATTGTTGAATCCCTAACTAAGGAGTTTGTAGTCCACCATCAGAAGAGCACACCTTGCCATCCTCAAGCAAATGGGATGGTTGAAGCATTCAATAAGATCTTGGAAACAACACTGACGAAGATTTGCAGTGCAAATAGGGATGATTGAGATTTAAGAGTACCAGGAGTACTTTGGGCCTATAGAATCACCTGTAAGAAACTAATAATGCAGACCCCCTTCAAGTTGGTTTATGGTCTCGAAGCTATTGTTCCAATGGAATACTTGGTGCCAATCTTAAGAATTGTTGCCTTTACAGATATGGATGACACTGGCACTGTTCAAGAGAGACTTGCACAGTTGGTCGAACTTGAAGAAGACAGATTTATTTTAGGATTTCATGAGCAAGTACATAAGGAAAGAGAGAAGGCCTACCATGACAGACACATCAAGAAGAAGGCATTCAAACAAGGTGATCTAGTATTGATATATGACAATAAGTTCAACAAACATCCTGGGAAGTTCATAACGCATTGGCTAGGGCCATATGAGGTTGCTTATGTTATAGAAGGAGGCGTTTCACAGTTGAATACCTTGAAGGGAGAATGGAAGGAAGGATTAGTGAATGGGAGCTGGCTGAAGTTGTATTGTGAAAACCATCTGCCTCCCAGCTCTTAGTAGAAGCATGAAGGAAAAGGGTCTAGGTACCAGGTGTAATTGAAACTGGGTACTAGACACAAAAAATAAAGTCCGCAAAAGGAAGGAGAGGAGGCATCAAACATAAAGCAGAGGCTGCACTGCGTAGTATGAAGTCAAAGTAAAATAGGAGAATCAGATCTGAAGTGCCTCGGGACAAGTCACATGTGAGTGTTGGGGGCCTGTTGGCCCTTGGTTATGGAAGTAAGTGAAGAACAAGGAAGAAAAGAAAAAATGTGAACTTTGCAGAAGGCACAGTGACTGTTAGTGGGTCGAAGTGAGCAAAAGAGAAGAAAATACAGAGTGAATTCCGAGGAAGCAAGCCATTGAATGAGGATATCGAGGATGACAGATCAACAAGAAAGAAGGATCGCGAACAACCCAACAAGTTAAAGAATCCATCATCAGATGCTTTGGAGCACCACGCGGGAAGGAAGGAAAGACAGGCTGGCGAAGCCCTGAAAACGCGGGTCAAGTTGACCTAGGGTTTTGGTATCTATAGTTTTGACACCTAGGTTTCGGCCTAAGGATATTGGTGAGTTGTTGTAATGTATAAATAAAGGTCAAGAGGACTTGGGTTGGGTTGTTGTTGTTGTCATTGTTACTAGTATCGATCTAGTTATTGGTATGTTGTTGTTAAGCCCTAATATTGGCTCATTACCCCTTAATTGGGGCATATTATATTAGTAATGTTATTTTATTTATGTCGGCTTTAGGCCATTAGTTGTAATTATACCTCCTAGTCTCCTATATATACCAAGGAGACATTTCATTTTGAATCATCTTGTACTTGAACATTTAAGTGGAGTAAAAGGAGGTTGCCCCCTCGAAGAGGCTTATTATCTGAAATTATCTCTTTTTCAAGGCGTTGAGTACTTTTTATGAGGTTTTTCTATGCTATATTGATATTTGGTTCTTAACAGTTGTGAGAGAATATTATTGTGGGAGAGATAAGTGCTAAGTGGGAGAGCTTTATGGTATTGTAAGATCTTCAGCTGGGTGCGAAGGTCAACCCTGTAGTTGGGTGCACAGGGAGGGGGGAGAAAGACAGGAGAAGAGAGAAGATTTGCTAGCTAAGAGTGCAGACAAGAACTGTATGATTCATCTTAATATATTATCAAGCACAGTTTTTTGGACGTATCCCTAGAGAGAGGGTGAACCATGTATATCTTGTGTTATGTGTGATTGGTCTTCTATCTTTTACAATTGATATATTGTGATTGCATTGCCATTTTAGATATGATAAATATATGGGTAGAGTAGATCTAAGATGATAAGTGACATATGAATGTTGTATTGTTCTAGTATTGGATCCACTTGATATTTCCCCTAGTTGTAGACATCTCTGTCGTGCAACCCCCCCATAGTTGCTTTGGGTGAGACTGCATCTGCTTCGCAGGTGTAGCTGAAAGGGCCAGTAGTTAGGGCTTGTTGGTGCGCTCTTGGAGATGAACCCCGGGTCTGCCCCTGTTCCAACACATGCATATTGGGTCTATAATAAGTTGAACGGACTAGTTGGGCATATCACAACATGGAAATTTTTTTATGATCACCTCTCTTTGCAAGGAAAACATTTCCATTTATTTAGGTGATTTCACTGTTTATTTTTTGGTTGGAAAATACATCTTATATTTACAAAGATTAGTACAAAATATGGAAGGGAATATATAGTGAAAATCATAACCCCTTCCTCAATGTAATGAGGGTAGAAATAAAGTCAAAGTACTCACCTGGGTTCAATGAATGGGACTATTTAACCAAAAGACTAACACCCTTAGCTAGGAGATAATGGTGAACCTCATCCCACCATAGAGAAAAAAAAGAGGACATAGAACTCACCTCATGATAAAAATATTGTCTTGGACCTAATTTTCCCTTTAGATTGATGACGATGATGATGAGAAGGAGGAGGAGGAGTAGGATGTAGACAATGTTGATTACCATGACCGCGAAAACGACAATGCTAATTATGATGAAAACAACGATGAAGATGATGACGACAACGACAACGACGATGATGACAATGACAACAATGATGATTGTGATGACAATGACAATGATGAAGATGACGACCACGATGATGATGACGATGGTGATGGTGATGAAAATGGAGATGATGATGACAATGATGATGATAACAATGAAAATGTCTATGATGATTATGAAGAGAATGACGATGACGATGATGATGACCATAACGATGACAATGATGATGACAATGCCAATGATGATGATGATGGCACATGGTGATGATGATGATGATGATGATGGTGATTTATGGCGACGATGATCCATGATTATGACGATAGCGCATGATGATGATGATGATGACAATGCCAATGATGATGACGATGGTGTGCGATGATGATTTATGGTGTTGACAATAGTGATGATGATGATGATGATGATGATGATGGTGGTGGTGGTGGTGGTGATGATGATGATGATGGTGGTGGTGGTGGTGGTGGTGATGATGATGATGATGGTGTGCAATGATGATGATTTATGGTGGTGAAAATGGAAATGATGATGATGATGACGACGATGGTGATCATGACAATGATGATGACGATGATGAGGACAATGGAAATGATGATGATGATGATGATGATGATGATGATGATGATGATGACCATGAAGATGATGAGGATGATGATGATGACCATTTTGATGACGATGGAAATGACAATCATGATGACGATAATGGAAATATTGATGATGAGGATGGCACATGACAATGATGACGAGGAGGATGATGATGATGATTTATGGAAATGACAATGTAAATGAAGATGATGATCATGACGATCATGATCATGACAATCATGATGACGATGATGAGGAAAATGGAAATGATGATGACGATGATGATGACAATGGTGATCAAGAAAATGGAAATGATGATGCTGATGACAAACGATGATGATGATGGTGATTTGTGGTGATGATGACAATGGCGATGATGATGATGATGACAATGATGGTGATGCCAATGATGACGACGATGATGATGACATTGGAAATGATGATGACGATGGTGCGTGATGATGATGATGATGATTCATGGTGATGACAATGGTGATGATGATGATGATGATTCATGGTGATGATGATGATGACAATGACGATGGTGATGGTGATGAAAATGATGATGACGTTGATTATGACAATGTAAATGATGATGACCATGGCCATGATGATAATGATGATGATGATGATGATGATGATTTATGGAGATGACGATGGCGATGATGATGATGATGATGGCGACAATGGTCATGACAATGATTATGAAAATGGTGATGCAAATGATGATGAAAATGGCGATGATGACGATGATGGTGATGATGACGATGATGATGATGACAATGTCTACGATGGTAATGAAGAAAATGATAACGACGATGATGACCATGACCACGATGATGATGATGAAAACTTCAATAATGATGGATGATGATGATGACAACTTCAATAATGATGGATGATGATGATTAACTCATACAAATAAATACTTTAAAGAGAATAAAAAATATAAAATATATAATCACATAACTCATACATTTCATCATTTCTGCAATATCATTGATCATATTCCTCTTCATCCAAGTCTACATCCGTTTCATCTGTTTCAAAATCGATGTTGAAAGGATTGACCATATCAACATCATCATCATCCGTCTCAACAATATTATTGGTGTCATCTTCTTCCATAGGATTGACTTGATCTTCAATATCCATACTGTCTTCCACATGATCTTGTATAATAGTGTTTCTACTAC
>ML815831.1:89604-100585 GCA_009831015.1 Picea engelmannii
TACTAAAATCGCTTTCAACCAGGATGGAAAGGTTGGAATTGGAGGGAAAGCAGACATACAAAAATCCTCAAAATGTTGATAACAGAGGCAACTTCAAGAGGCCGAGCAACAATGCTCCTCAGATTATGCAAAGAGAACCTAGGAACAGAGATAGGGATGATCAAAAAATTCAGACCCCTCTTCAAAACAACCTTGTCGCAGATTATGATGGAGGGGAAGAGGACCTTGACCCATAAATTCACTGTCTTGAAGACACTTCTCCTTCTCATGACTTAACTCAATCATCATATGAGGAGTCTCTCATGGACATTCAATTAAACGAGTTGAGCAAGGGGAACAAGGTTAGCAGCAGTCCAAATAGATACAACCTTGGGTCTAAAAATAAAGAAGCAAAGCCTGATGTTCTTGATCAGCCTACTAGAATAAAAAAGCCTGCCAAAGTTGTAGCAAACAGTAGCAAAGGTAAGAAGATTCAAACCCCTCCACCAGTAGCCAAAGGTCCTATCCCAGAGGTAAAGGAAACTCTAAAGCCCCCCTCCTATTTTAAATTTGAGCATGAAATTTTGAATATTAGGATCTTTGTACCCCTTTCAAAGCTAGTCAAGCATGAAGACTTTAAGAGATCCCTATCTAAACTGTTGTTTCCTAAACCTTTGTATCATCCCTTAGTCTCAATCAACTTGTAATATGAGAAGCCAGTAGTCATATTAGGTCCCATGGTAGAAGATATATATGATTCATCCCCTCCCTTCTACACATCACTGAACATACATGATAAGGTACTACATAATTGTTTGATGGATTCAGGGGCCTCTCATAATCTCATGCCCAAAACTGTCATGGAAGAACTAGGACTAGAAATCACAAAAACATACCATGACTTGTATTCCTTTGATTCTAGAAAATTGCAATGTCTTGGGATCATCAAAGACCAAGTTTTGACCTTGTTCTAGTTTCCCATGAAAAGTGTGGTCATGGATATCATGGTAGTTGATGTTCCTCCCAAGTTTGGAATGATTTTGTCAAGATCTTGGATAAAAAGGCTTGGAGGAACATTACAGATGGACCTCACATATCCTATCATTCCTGTATTTGGGGGGGAACATAGAAGACTGTATAGAGAATCTCAGTTGGCCTATATCATTAGTGATGAAGCAGACCCTACCAATCATCCTATATTTTCCCTTGATGCTGATTTTGGATCTAGCTTGTTACAGCTCACTAATGCTCTTGGAGCCCCTCTTGAAATCAGGAAGCAGTCCCTTATCCTCTGTGAATATTCTCCCCCGATTACCTCTTTGTGGAAAATTTTCTTCGACGAAGCCTCTTCTACAGAAGGTGTTGGAGCTGGAGTGGTTCTTATTTCTCCTATTCAAGAAATTGCATCTCTGTCATTCAAGTTAGAATTTGAAACTACCAATGATGTGGTAGAATATGAAGCTCTTATTTTGGGTTTAAAGGCTGCAAAAGACATGGGAATTGAAGAGATATCAGTGTTTGGGGATGTTGAGTTGATTGTCCATTAGATTAGAAATATTTATCAGGTCAAACACCCTCAAATGAGATCATATAGAAATGAAGTGATCTGGTTGACAGTTTTTTCTTGGCTTTCAACATTTCATTTATTCCAAGAGAAGAGAATGTCATGGTTGACTCTTTGTCTACATCAGTAAGAAATTTCAAAGTTCCCCTACCACCCAAAATCAGGTATGATATAGAAGTAAAATACAGGTCCTCTATACCTGACAATGTCAAGCATTGGAAGGTGTTTGAGGACAATCTTGAGATCAGAAAATTTCTTGAGTCTGTTGTTGAGTTCTCTGCATTGCACATTGATGAGGATCATGATCCCAAAGGTGGCCCTCACGCTGATGTATTTCTAAATAAAATTACTAATCACCATATTGTTCAGCTGCCTAGCAATCACATTCCAAAGGGATTAGTTCCTTTAGAAAGATTGTTCGATGGGAACGATGTGGAAGTAAAGTTTAAAGGCCAAACTGAGGGTGTTGATGTAGCTGAATGCAATATTGGTACATAGGAGGATCCAAAGTTCGTCAAGTTGTCAAGCAGCCTGTCAAGGGAGCAGAGAGATGAGTCTACTGAGTTATTAAAATAATTTGCTAATGTGTTTGCCTGGACCTATGAAGACCTCAAAACATACGACACAACTGTCATTAAGCATAAGATTTCATTGAAAGAGGAGGCCAAACCATTTAGGAAACAATTAAGATCAATAAATCCTATGTTTTTTCCCATTATGGAAAGGGGGGTAAAGAATCTGCTAGATGCCCAGATCATTGTCCCTTTGATATATTCTGAATGGGTAGCCAACCTGGTCCCTGTGAGAAAGAAAAATGGAGAAATCAAACTGTGTGTTGATTTTATAAATCTGAACAGAATCTCTAAGAAGGACAATTACCCTTTTCCAAATATGGAACACATGTTGCAGAGGGTGACATGTGCATCCAGGACCTCCATGATTGATGGATTTTCTGGACACAATCAAATCTTTTTCCTTCCTGAAGATAGAGAAAAGACAGCCTTCACAACTCCTTGGGGCACATTCATGTATGCAAAAATGCCCTTTGGATTGATGAACGCGTGAGAAACCTTCCAACGAGCCATGGACATCACCTTCATTGGAGAAAGAGATAAATTTGTGGTCATATATCTGGATGACATAATAGTATTATCCAAATCTGATAAAGAACATTGTCAACATCTAAGAAAGGTCTTCTCGAAATGCAGAAGGTTTGGTCTCTCCCTAAATCCCAAGAAGTCTCTATTTTCCATGCAGGAAGGAAAATTGTTGGGACACATTGTATCAGTTGAGGGGGACAAGATTGATTCAAGTAGGGTAGAAGTTATTCAAGCTTTATCACTTCCCAGATCAAAGAAATAAGTTCAGTCCTTCCTAGGAAAAATCAATTTTCTGAGAAGGTTTGTTTCAAAGTTTGTTGAATTGGTTAAACATATCGCGGCCATGCTTAGGAAGGGGAACGAAGTAAAATGGAATGTTGAATCTAAATAATACTTCAATCAAATCAAAAAGGCACTGACTGAAGCACCTGTGCTAGTTAGTCCTGATTCTTTTGAGGATTTTCTATTTTTTTTCCTTTGCTTCATTTGATACAGTGGCCGATGTTTTACTACAAAATAATGATGCAGGGTTGGAGAAGCCTATTTCCTTTTTCAGCAGAGCGCTAAGAGACACAGAGGTTAGATATGACATCATGGAGAAGCAAGCATGTGCCTTGGTGAAAGCTCTTAAATATTTTAGAGTCTATGTTTTGCATTCAAAAATCATCACATATGTTTCTTTAGCTTCTGTGAAGGACATTATCATTCAGCCTGACATAGACGAGAGAAGAAGCAAGTGGATTGACAAAATCCTTGAATTTGATCTGGAAATAAAACCCACCAAGCTAGTTAAAGGTCGGGGTTTAGCCAAGTTGTTGGTTGAATCTAATTGTAAATATTTGGAGGTCAACTTCATCAACGCTCGATCAGAAAACCAGTAGGCTAAAGTGTCTGATAAAGGCCCTCAGGACATCCCTCCATTAGCAGGATGCGCCTGGTACAAAGATATTTATTTTTTCTGCAGGAGTTGCGACCTCCAGATGGTATGGGAAAAATCAAGGCAAGAGCTTTAAAGCTCAGAGAAATTAGGTATTGCCTTATTGACCAGGTCTTGTATTAAAAAGACCCTTTAAGAGTGCTCCTGAGATGTCTAGACCCACAAAATGCCCAAAGGATTATATTTGAGTTCCATGACAGCCTATGTGGGGGACATCATTTCTGGAAAACCACAGCCTACAAAATTCTCAGGGTTGGGTACTACTGGCCTACTCTATTCACTGATGTCTATGCAAAAATTAGGGCTTGTATTAAATGTTAGAAATTCTCTGGGAAACAACAGCTCAATTCTCTGCCATTGAAGCATGTACTAGCTTTAGAACCCTTTTAGCAGTGGGGCCTAGAATTTATTGGGGAAATTCATCCTCCTTCAAGTGTTCAACACAGATGGATCCTGACTGCCACATACTATTTTACCAAGTGGATAGAAGTTATCCCCATAAGGAGTGCTTCTCATAAGGTGATCATTGGTTTTTTGGAGGATATTATAACAAGATTTGATTGTCCAAGCAGGATTGTCACCGACAATGCTTCATCTTTCAAGACCAGACCATTGATTAATTTTTGTGAGAAGTTTGGAATTACATTGACTCACTCTACCCCCTAATATTCCTAGGGAAATGGACTCGCAAAGTCTTCTAACAAAAGCCTCATAAAGATCATCAAAATGTTGTTAGAAGATAGCAAGAGAGCGTGGGATTCAAAGCTCAAATTTTCCCTGTGGGTTGATAGAGTGACAACAAAGAGGTCCTTGGGCATCTCTCCTTTCCAACTTGTGTATGGGACCGAAGCAATTTTTCCTTCTCATCTTGCCCTGCCTATGGAAAAATTATTCCAAGACTTCCATGGATAACCTGACGATATGATCAGGAGAATTCATCAGTTGATACAAGTACAACAGACTAGAGAGCGGGTGATAAAAAAAAGTGCATGACTGTCAACAAAAACTCAAGCATGCCTTTGACAGGAAAAGCAGTAAGGAGGATTTCCAGCTGGGAGATCTAGTACTCAAGTGGGATGTGCCCAGACAGGACAAGGGAAAGCATGGAAAATTTGAATCCCTTTGGACCGGCCCCTTCTGAATCTCTGAGAAGTTCCCAAATAACACTTACATGTTGCAAGATTTGGAGGGAGACAAAGTCTTTGGTGGCCCTGTAAATGGGCACTTCCTGAAAATATTTTTTGTTTAATGCCTCAGTTGGCATCCCATCATTGTAAATACCATTTATGTTTTGTGTTTATTTTGTTTTGTTTTTAATAAAGGACTCCACAACTGAATGCTAAGGCACTGAAGCCGAGGAAAGAGTTCTTAGAGCTTCGCAGGGAGGACTCTATCCCCCATGGAGTCTAATGTTATCACATAAACTTGTCAAAACCTTAAGGGTTTGTGGTTTCTACCTAAGTTTGTATTTGTGTCTGTCTCTTTCCCTTTTGTAGACTCGATTGTAAGTTTTTTCTCTTGGCTCGTAGTTTTTCTTATGTCTGCCTTCATCCGGTTGATCGACCTGTTTTCCTTGTCAAAGCACCTGAGAACTATCGGTCCTAATCCCTTCTATTTTCTCTTGGGTCGATCACTTTTCTCTTTATCTTTGTCGTTGATCCTTTTTTTTTCCCAAGCCCTCAGCCAGTCATCCAAGTAATATCCACAAGCCACATTCGTGAGAACTAGGCACAACACTTGAAGTAGTTTGATATCAACTCAAATCAAGCAAGCAAGATCAACTTTTGGCAGCGAAGATCCATCAAGAAGATCGGATCAAAGGCCATCGGGGGATTGGAATCATACAGTTGCACCAAGTTTAGTGTCAAACAGAGGTCTGAAATTGCAAGGTCAATCCTAGTCGTTGGTACGGGGAAGGAAGTGTGGCGTGAGATTAGCATTTCATGGTTTCGTGAGATAGAGCAATCAAGGAGAAAAGTCATCAGAACTCATGAAATGAGAAATCGTGATAAAATCACAATTGTTGATCAAAGGAGATATCTAGACTAATGGATCAATTTTTTGTGATTTCGCAAGTCGGGAAAAGTAGAAGGGCGAGTCTTGAAGAATCGCGACACGCGAAGTCCCAAAATGATATTCTTGACCATCCATTCTAGAAAGACATGTGACGCAAGATCAGCATGGGGAAAGTCGTTTCGGGGAAGCTGAAGTGAGAAATGTCGATGGCCCAAGCTCCCGAAATACTGATGTTCATCAGGGTCGTCTGATGCAAAGGGATACATGTCGCCCGATCCAAACAATTGCGCTTTTGTGACTCAGAAATTTCAGCAGGGATCACAATGCAAACCCACGAAACGTGAAATTTTGAAGCGCTTGGGAATTAGGCACATGGTCGCAACCCAGGGTCAAATGAAAGGGAGTTGCGTAAAAGAACAAAGCACCCGAGTTGGTCACAGAGAAATATCTACATGACCTCGAGGTTCCAGAATTGACTCAAAGGAGTCGTGAGCTCGTCTGGAACATTCATGGTTGTTAGGTCTCGCCCTGATCTCGATAAAAGTAGTTAATGAAAATGGGGAAGGTGGTTGAAACCTTGTTTCACCACATAAATTGAAAGCATGGAAAATATGGTCATGGAGGGCAGGCTATCAGCCGAAAAGTTCCCTATCATGGATTTTCTTTTGAAGCCCATACTCATCTGATCTTGCGTCTGATAGAAGAATGCAAGTGCAGCCTGACAGAAGAAGATGCAGATGAAAATCTTTGATTATAGTAGTCAAGTCACATCTCTCATGGTGGCGGTGGCTCTAAGTATAAGTACTCAGTTTTGATATTTTGTTATGGTCGATGGTTGAGCTAAGCTCCCTCATTGTAAAGTTTTAATGAAGCCTCTGGTTCTCTAGTTATGAGTTGCCTTTTGAGACTTCTTTTTTAATGATAGACAACTTTACTATCATCTCTTTTGCTTCTGATATTGAAGACTCGGGCATGGGTGATCCAATCGAGTTGTTGTGACTATATTGTAATGTATGTTTGATTGCAATATTGTTATGACGTTTTCAGTTTCCTGAAGTTTTGGGTTCAAGAAGATCTTGTATTCAGAGCTTTTCCTCCTTAGGTTGTTGGAAGACCTGATGTCCATAGTAGATCTCTACATTTACTCACCCATTCTTCCCCCTACTCACCATTTACTACAACTTACTGACTGAAGTTAGATCAAGGCCTCATCTTTTTATGCATGCCAGCCCAGTTTTTCTGAGTTAAAGCGTTATAATCCTGAGACTGCGTCCATTAGACCACCCTTAAATTTATTCATTGTGACATAAAACTAATGGGTACTGGGCTTACCTCTACCACAATCCAGAGGTGACTTCTAGTGCTAACAAGTTGGACCTAAAGTCAAATAAAGGAGAAAAAGTTGTTGCAAACAAGAAGTTACAAGTCGGCTCAAGGTAAAGTAAAGAAGGTGATTGGAAGGGTATAAATACACCTTAAGAACCTCTCATTTTCATAATTCAATCTTGTGAACTCTTATCACAACCTTGGTAGTGAATTTCAGAGGGAATATGAAGTGAAGAAGGGAGAAATTCTAAGGGAAGATGAAGTCTTATGATGATGTGTTCTAAGTCTCAAACAAGTGTTCCAGGTAAAACAGTCATAACTTCTTCATAGAGGATCCAAATTCTGTGAGACCAATTGCATCAGAAAGAGTACAGTTTGTAGTATTTGTTCTGTGAGTTTCCGAATCAGAAATCAAATATTGAGCATGTGGCATGTTGTACAAGTTCTCTCTCCATAATAGGCCAAAATTCGGGAAGGTCTTCCATATTTGCTATATCTCCTTTTCAGTGACGATTCAAGGAGAAAAACTTGGAGGAATTTCAGAGAATATATCAAAGAATATTGGGTACAAGTTTTAGACCTTGATTCATTACAAGTACATAGTTATACTTGTTGTAAGTTATAGTTCGTGGCTAATCAAGAAACTAGTCCCAAAAAGGTGTTCGAGATAAATTTAAGAAGTTATGTTAGGGTTTATATGTGGACCCATGTGGACCTAGGATATGAATGTGGACCCAATTTCTAAGTGGGCCCAGGTTGATGATGATGATATATCAGTTGTAGTGGATCTAATTTTTTATGATGATGATGTATCAGTTATGGTGTATCCATATTTGATGATGATGATATATCAGCTATGGTGGATCTAGTTTTTTATGATGATGATGGATCAATTATGGTGTATCTAGTTTTGATGATGTTGATATATCAGTTGTGGTGGATCTTGTTTTGATGATGATTATGTATCAGTATTAGTGACAGTAACAGTGACAGTTTTTTATGGTGTTGTATTAGTATCAGTGACAATAATAGTGACAGGTTTTGATGATGATGATGTATCAATATCAGTGACAGTAACAATGACAGGTTGAGTCTCCATTTATATTTTAGGGAGGAAGGAAGGGGCAAGAAAAGGGGGTTAGATATGGAGAATATAAAGAGTTGTATCTTCCTTCAGGTTGGAGCCTGTATATCAATGGGTTGGAGCCTCATTCCAATTGGAGCTAGAGAATTAAGGTAGTTGTAGCTTCCTTCAAGTTGGAGCTTGTAAACTAGGGGTTTGGAGCCTCCTTCCGGTTGGAGCTAGAGAATGTAGGGAGTTGTAGCTTCCTTTAGGTTGGAGCCTGTAAATAGGGGGTTGGTGCCTCCTTTTAGTTGGTGTTGGAGAATCTTGGAAGTTGGTACTTCCTGCGAATGTAATATTGAAGATATATATTAAAAAGTGTTATGTGGTTTTCTCCCATTTGGTTTTCCACGTAAAATTCTTGTGTATTGTGCATCTGTGGTTATATGTTTATGATATGTTAAATGCAATCATAAGTGAATGGAATTGTTGATAAGTTAATTTTTACATGTTATGGTTAAATGGTAAAAAGTTCTCAATATTTATTCACTCCCCCCCCCGCTTCTCAGTATTGGTGAATATTCCAACATTATATTCTTGGTGGAAGGGTCGATCGAATCCTCACTGTTGATATGCATGTGTAACAAGTTAGACTATAATAAAATCAGTCCAGTTTTGTGTTCATTTTGTTGTTTGGTTGTGATATTTTTCATTGCAAACATGATGTTATAAATTGTGTACATTCTACATATTTCTTTGGCACCAAATCCATGCTTGTCCATTGATAAACACATTCAGAAAACATAACAACAACATAAAAACCCAACGACAACAACAAGAGGGTTTACACAATGGGATTTGGGTGTGTTAACCAAGTGTTTTACAAAAGTCATGAATCAAGAATACACCAAAATACTACAACAACAAAATAAGGGGGTTTAGCAGTGGGTCTTGAGCATATCCACAAAGTTTTTGTTGAAATTCATAACCCATAAATTCATATAAAAACATAACAAGAGCAGAGGAGGGGATATTATAGTGAGTTCCAGGTATATCATCAAAGTGTTTGAAGGAAGTTATAATCCAAGAAACCTCTAAAACATAACAACAATAAATAGTAATTCTCGTCAACAATTAGGAGGGTTACTACACTGACAACTTGGTTATTCTGCAAGCATAACAACTTGTTGCTTCAACCTTCAATGTCTCCAAACAACTACTAACATGTCCACCATTTTTTCCTCTAAGTTACAACACTCTTCTCTCCCTTGTTGTCCCAAAATATGAATGTAAAAAATTGTTTCCCATGCAAAAACGTGATCCTCTTACATGTATTCAATGATTTGCTTTGGGAACATTCAATCAAAAGTTAGAAGGTTCATACACCAACAATAATTTTAGGAAGTGGGTTTGAATTAATATACATGGCTAACTCTCCCCTTGGACCCCTCTCTTAGACATTCGCTTAAACCCTCCCCTCTCTTGTGGATTACTTAGCCCTCATCTCTGTCCATATCCCCCAACAGCGGGAATTACATTTTATTACTTAAATTTAGATAATACAATTCACATATTACATCGCTTGGCCATAGCCACATATCATATCTACATTATGCATTAATTAAATAAGGGATTATAGTGGGGACGCTACATTTAGGAAATAAGAGGAAAAGATTAGAAGAAAGTATATAATTTTAAAAACCTCCACATCCTCAACAATGGAATTCACCATGTGCCACCAATACACTAAGGTCCACATCTATCTAATCTCTAATCTCTCCAATTTATATCCATACACAATCCTTATAATAGTATTGAAGAAGATGGAAATCTCATAAGGTTTAGGTATGCACTCTACCCCTGTTTTCACTCCCTCTTACCACATCTATTCCCACCTTTTGAACCCCATCAATCTAACCTCCCTCAATCTCCTCACCATAGCTCAAAGGAGAGAATATGATCACTCCTCTCCTTATTCCATCCCTTTATATTATTATACCAATCATTTTATCCACAATAATGGTAGATCTTCTTCCCTAACCTTGAAAATAGAGGAGTAGCTTTAATCCTTTTCTCCTCCAATTACCAACCAATAGTACATTCCATAGGAGAATGCACTTCCCACCCAACCCTAAACTAGTTTTGTTGACAGATTCCTTCAACTACTATATTCCAACCACAACCTCCCATGGTATTAAAATGCCTCGATGCCTCACAAAAACAACACCTACAAGAGATGATTTTGATTGAGATAGTTTCAACTTAACCTAGATCAATGGGAAGATGACACCAAGATTCCTCCTCTTCACTTACAACACCAATCAAAATTGAAGCTTTTAGTTTAGATACCCAAAGATTTAGAATTATTTGAGAAGTAAAAGGTACCAAAGAATTTAAAGTTGTAGTGATTTGTGATTCCTTAAATATAAAGATGGTATAAATTGGTGATGGAGATGTAATTTGTGAAGATTGTTGAAATAGTATATACATGTTCCAAATTGAAAAAGGAAAATGCATTCCTAAAAAATAGTTCAATGAGGCTTAAATGATGATCTTAGAAGCACAATCCTAAAGTGATGCCATTAAATCCCTAAACATTATATTAATGAGTTTGCACAAGGAATTATATAATAAATAAAAAGGAAGTGAAGGGAAAAATGTCATGTGCAACATTAGGACTCAAATTTGACAATCTCATCATGTGCCAACAAAAATTGGACAAATCAACATCTTTTATATAGTTAAGCACTTGATATTTTTAATTAACAATGTTTTATGGTCCTTCATTTATCAAGTTATATAAATATGAGAAAAGGTAATAACATTTCCAAAAGCACATGTACCACTCTACTATTACCACTTCATTCAAGAGACATCACACATAACAACAAATATAGATGGGTGACCTATGGTAGTATTACCCACTCATATTAGTGCATCACCTTGACATATCAATAGATTTGATTGTATTTAGTGAGGAATGTAGTAAAATATTA
>ML815832.1:0-18250 GCA_009831015.1 Picea engelmannii
TCAACAATAGATAGACAGGCCTCAAGAAGAAGAAGGATTCATAAGAGCACATCCTTTCATAAGATCTTCAACTACCAGGTATCAAACTATATTTTTTGGTTTATGTTATGCATGTAATAATTTTGGACATAAAGTTGTAAATTACAGAGCTAACAACAGGAACAATAACTACTTTGAGAACCATACACAAAGGGGTTATTCAAGAAGACCTAGTGAAACACAGAGAAGAAGTTACAACAGGTTTGAATCTTTGAGCACTAAAGTGGAATGTTACAAATGTAATAATTTTGGACACATGGCCAAAAATTGCAGAATGGCAGTCCCTCCTAAAGAACCTCAACAAAGTCACAAACAAGAACCTCAGAAAATGACATGGATAAGAAAGCAAGATTAGTATAGCAATGAAGAATGCACAGTCGCTCTACAAGCTAAACAGAAAAACGTGGTTGGTATGTTGACAGTGGATGTTCAAAACACATGACAGGTGATAGAGACAAGTTTATTACATCACGAAAGGAAAGAGATGGATCAGTCTCCTTTGGAAATGATGATTCATCCAAAATCATTGGAAAAGGCACAGTTTGAATTGGGAACAAGAATGAAAAGGAAGAAAATGTTCTACTAGTAGAAGATATGAAACATAATCTTTGAAGTGTGAGTCAAAAGTGTGACCAAGGTCATAAAGTTACTTTCGATTCACTTGGAGTTATTTCTACTCCAAAAATGAATTATTTTTTAATACTTTTTGAATGCTTATCTTATATGTCTTAGATGTACATGAGGAAGCACAATAAGAGGGCAGACTATCAGGGGGAGCAACCCCGGATGGAAAGATACCTTTGCCATTGATGACAAAGGGGGAGAGATTTATCAGATGCAAACGACAGAGCCATGGTTCCAGGAGAAGTAGATTTATCATATGCAGAGGACATAGGCATGGTTCCAGGGGGAGCATGAGTGATATGATTTCAGTGTTGCATCAGAGTGTTGCCATCAATGCCAAAGGGGCAGATTGTTGATTAAGGTTGGTTGTCATTGATGTCAACCCTTGAAGAAAGACCCGTAGCACAAAGGTTTGGGTAATGGACCCAATATTGTTTGATGTAAATATGACTCATTATTGTTTTTTAATTGTTGATAAGAAGTAAATATGGATGAACTCCAAAGTGGTCCCCTTATGGTGAAAGCCCTCACGGGAAGACGCTTTGTGGAGTAAGAGAACCCATGCTTAATTGTGGAATAATGAGCTGAAGGAAAGTGATTTTGTCAGGGAAAATATCCTAGATGGATAGTTCTTTTCATTTCATTTCCGTTGGTATGTGGAACGTCACATAATTTCTCACGGTTAGAGAGTTCTGGCCATGAGAAGTTGAAGACCCCGGGTTTGGGTAATGGACCCAAGTTTGTTTGATGGGTAACAATATGAGTTATGATATATTTTCAGATAATATTATTCTATATGAATATTAAATTTCATGCCATTTCTAGTGGTATGTAGAACGTCACATAACTCCTCATGGTTTGAGAGTTATGGCCTTACGAAGTTGGAGGACCCTTATATGTCATCTAGAAGCCCCAAAAGGTCAAAGTAATCAAAGTGGTTTAAGAGATTTTAAAAGGTAAATAATAAAGTGAAGTGATGAGTGTATTATAATTCAAAGTGAATACAAAATAAATTATTTCAATAATAAATTTAATGGAGAAATTAGAAGTGGACCCAACCCTAAAATAAGGAAAGTGGGCCACGTGACTTAGAAGATGTTTTTAAGGAAGCTACTTAGAGAGTATAAATAAGAGGCAAGGCTCTCTAATTTGAATCACACTTGAGAATATTGAATATCTATATGTGTCTAAGGTAAAAAAGGATATCTAAACCGGAATTCTGAGTGAAGGTGAAGAAAAGAAGGCTGAAATGCAAGGAAGGATAAATTGTTTTGATGGTGCTTTCTAAGGTATGTTATTTACAGGTCATCTCACCATTTTCGCTATAACATTTTTTCTATAATGATTCCTATCCTGAAATTTCTATGCAAGTGAGAAAACATATCCAAGTATCTTTTATTAAAAATTTATCTTGTGGGTCATTGTATTTTGGGAGTTACACTCTGTGGAAAATAGGGTTTGTGGCTAATCCTGAAACTAGTCAAAATCAGGTGTTTCGGGTAAAAACGTCATAACTTCTCTATAACAGATCCAAATTCAGTGAGACAAAATGTGTTGGATAGATTACAATCTATAGTATGTTTTGTAACAGTTTCATATCAATTCATCAAATATTTTGTGTGGGGCATGCTCTACAAGGTTGCTCTCTAGAATAAGCCAGAATTCAGCAAGGTATGTCATTTTTGCTATAACTCCTTTTCTGAGAGGTTCCAAGTAGTGACACTTGGAGAAATTGTATAAAACACACTGAAGAACATTGTGTATCAATTTCATATCTTTATATATTATAGGTTCAAATTTATTATTACTTCAAGTTAGGGTTGTTGACTAATCCAAAACTAGGCATGTGAGACTAAAGAAAAGTTTGATGAAAATGCTAGTCTCTTGTTTTTAAAGTTAAGGAAGGTTTGTAAGAATGTGATCATATACACCGGACCTATTACAGAGCTACAAATTAGATTTGGATGATGAAATTAATGAGGGCTTTTGGTTGTGGTACATGTTGAGTACATGGTTGAGACAAGTAGTTGATGAGTTGGCGCACATACATGAGCTGTATAGTTGATGATGTAGGTACATATTGATGAGTCATAGTTGATGAGTAGTTGACACATGATTGGTACATACTTTGTACATGGTTGGATGCACTTGTTTATGGTACAATTTGAATACATGTTGGTGCATGGTTGATGCACTTGTTTATGGTATAGGTTGATTACAGGTTGAGGTACAAGTTGATGCATGGTTGATGCATGGTTCAGATTTATTGGTACAGGTTTACAGTGGTATATCTCACAGTGATAGTGTGACAGTGGTTCCATCATTCTACTTCTACTTCAGGGTGGCAGGACGGGGCAAGGACAGGTGGTTGTAGCCACCTTCCGGTTGTAGCCGGAGAACATTGGGGGTTGTAGCCAGAGAATTGGGGTGTTGGAGCTTCCCTCAAGTTGTAGCCTGAGAAACTAGGGGGTTGGAGCCTCCTTCCAATTGCATCTAGAAAACAAAGGAAGTTGGTGCTTCTAATGAATGTAACTCTTCAAGACATATAATAAAAAGAATTACGTGGTTTTCTCCCGATTTGGGTTTCCACGTAAAACACTGGTGTACTGTGTATGTGTGTGATTGTTTATTTCTTACTGCTTATTGTTGGATAATAATTCTACATTGATATAACATTTGAATAAAAATGATTATAATTACGCTATTACTGATTCACCCCCCCTCTCAGTAATCCAACAAAGTATTCAGAGTTTACACGGCTTGTCATGTTCCAATGTTTAGTTGAAGGAAGGAAGGAGCATGAAGTCTGTCTGGTTCTTCCACACAAAAAGTTCCAAGTTGATAAAACTTAGGAAGGGATCTTCTATGAGTCATCCTGGACAAGGATGTTTCAAACACTTGTGGCATCATTTCATCCACTGCATGGTTGGTTGTAACGCATCTCTAACCCTTCTTTGTATTTTAATTTTGTATTAATTCAATTTATTATGTCAATATGTACTTAGAAACTTTTTTTTCGTACTATAGATTTCATTTGATGTAAATTATAGATGTTGTACTTTAGTCATTTAATTTTGTAAATGGTGTATATAACATTCATTTATTTCATTATGTATATATGTATTCTTATGTTGGTTATTTGTGAGCACTCTGTTTTGTAGGTGTTGGATTCTCTTATGCTCTCTGTCTCAAGTGAGAAGATCGAACACACGTCCCCATGTGGAGCCAAATGTTGACCACCTATCCAACATAGGTGGTCAACTCCATGTTCCATGAAGAGATGCATCATCAAATGCAAATTTGTCGAATACTTTGTTTCTACAGGGCATGTTTGGCCACAACACTTCTTTTTGTAATTGGAATTTCCGCACCCCTGCGTGGGTCAATAATGTAATAGATCTGCATGAGTCATGTCTAGATCAATTACCTTGGGATCGGTTCACTGGGAGAGTTCTTTTCACTGAGGGTTTTTTATCCTCAGGTTATCAATTGGGCTTTTCAGCGTTATTGATTTCCCTTGAGTTTTTCCCTCACACTTGCAATAATTCCTCCAAAGTGGTGAACGACGTTCCAGTGGGCTTATCTTTTGGTAACTATTATAGGGAATCATTGTAAATGACCATACAAGACATATTAAAAAGTTACACAGAATTCCATCAAGTCTAAGTTAGTTTTTTTTAATTAATTAATTTTTAATTGAATTTCCCTAAGTTTGGAGGTTTAATTATTTAATTAATTAATTGTTTTAGAGCAAAAATTGTAAAAACTAGGTCCTTTGACTTTTGATATGGGTATTTGTGCTCAAAAGAAATGGAATATCACCTCCTACATCCATCGACCAAGTTTCAGCTCGATCGGACAACTTTTGCTATGGGTTTGTCCACCCAGAGTGTCAGTCAGTCAAAACAACAATTTTAATTGCTAAAGTCCAAACATAGCAAAAATGTAATTTTGGAATAATGAGTTAGAGGATGATGTAAAGATGGATAAAGGTGAGAGAGATTTTTCCTAACATTTTTGAACCTTTCCTAATACTCACATCAACACCCCCCCCCCCCACCTAGCCATTAAGCAAAAACATCACTTTGTCTAGAGGGGTGTGCTTCCCTTCTAGAAAGTCTCCAAAAAGAAAAATAATAATGAAAAAATTAAGGGGAGACTAAATATATCCCTTGGAACACTTTTTCTAGCCTCCCACTTGCCTTTTTGCTTGATCCCAACACTCCCTCACTCATCCACATCCTTGATCCATGTGATCTCCCCCAAGTGGTGCGCCCTCCAAGGAGAGTTACCCCCCCGAGTCTTGTGGATCTCCAAGGAAAATCCTTTTTTATTATTTGGGGCCTCTTTTTCTCCCTTGGCACGAATCTCATAGACCTCCCACTACTCTTTGCTTGATCCCAACAACTCTCTCACCAATCTACACCCTAGATCTATTATCTAACCCCTAGATGGTGTGCCCTGGCCTTGGGATCTCATCTTATGCTTGGTGGTGGACACTTGGCATAGATCCAAGAGGGGTGAGTTTTCCTCTCCAAGTATAAATAGATCCCTCCCCTCACTCTTTCACTTACCATATCTTGAGTTATTGTTATGTTACTTGATTTTCCATTCTCTCTCTCTCTCTTTCATTGTTCCATCATTTCCATTCTTTGGATCCTAGGGTTTTGGACCAAGTATTTCTCCAAGATCCACTTTCTTGAGTAATAATAAAGGAGAAACTTTGGAGGATTTTGGGAAGAGCTACAAGTGTTTTGGTTCTTACAACATATGAGGTAACATTGTTTTGGTTTAATATGATGCATGCATAGGTGGATCTTAGGTAAAGTATTTTATTTGAGTAGATCTCGCAAAGAGTAGTCTTGTAGATCTATGTATGTTGGTTAACTAGATAAGGTGCAAGTATTTCATCTTGTTAGCTTAAATTTTCATATTATCTATTGTATGCATGCCATTGTTTTAGATCTTTCAAGTTGGCCTCAAGGGTTTCATTAGGAGTGCCTTGAGGAAAAGTTTTTCTTTGAGACTCACATACACTCCTCTCTTTCTCTATCTATTACTCTTTCTCTATATGCTTTCATTCCATACATATTTTCAGCTAGATTAACATAGTCTTATGGTCACCAAAATATAAATTTTCATCGAATTTTTCAAGAAAAAATTTTGCCCTAAAAAAGAAAACGTTTTTCTTCATTTGTATTGTTGTGTGTAACATTTTCAGCAAGCATAGCTTGTTGGTTTTTGTAGGTTCAGATCTGGTTGAGAGGGTTTTTGGCTACCCAAAGGCATCCACACAACACTCAAAGACCCCCCAAAGGGATTGGTAGCTATTTCTCAACCTCCTTCTTCAATTTTTAAGCATTTATAGTCATTTCTTCTCCTTCGTTTTTGCTTTTAGTGGCTCATAGTTGTGGGAGAAGGAGTGGTATGGGCTCCTCCCACATGTGATCTCTTGGGTAGCTTAGATCTAGTTTGGATCTTGCTTTTTTTTAATTTTTTGAGAATTTTTGAGCTAGGACGTGGGGTTTAGAAGGTGAAGTGGGCATCTTCTTAACCTAAGACGTGGGGTAGGATTTGCCTCTTGTTTGCTTGTTTTGTTTGCTTATTTCTTTCCTTAGTTTGTATCTCTTGTTTGCTTGTTTCTCTCTTTTCTCAATATTTTCTAAGTTAAGCAAGCTTACTTAATTGCCTACCTATTGGGAGAGGAATACCCCAAAAGTTGAGGTTAGGGTTTTAATATGTGATTGTGATCTAAGTGATTAATGTTCTAAAATATTCTATATCTAGATCTCATACATGGTTAATCCTTAGCTTAAGCCTATTGGGCATGAATAACTTAACTATATCTAGTTGCATGCTTAAATTTCTTCAAAGTTTAATTTTTTTTCCTAGATGCTTAGATCTATAACTCTAATGTTTAAATGTCTCAATAAGTGAATGGTGCTTCTTTTCTTTCATGCATAATCTCTCAGGCCATTTTCCACATGCTTGAAGTAATCTAATTGATAAGTTGATAAGTAGGCAAACACTTAAATCTTTTTCCTTCTCATATCTTAATGATCTCAATCATAAGATAAGTGTTTTTATTTTTTCATGTTGTTAGCAAGTTGTTCTTGCCCTTGTAATTGTCTTCTTTACATTGCAAGCTATCTAATTGTGAAATCAAATGAATTGCTCTCACATAACATATATGTGTTAATGCTCTTAATCTCATAAACTTAATCAACACATTTTTAGGTTGAAGTGAGTTTCAACCAAGTCACTAAATCACATCTTAAAAGTGTCATAAAATCCTTAAAACACTCATAAAAGTCTACCTAATTCATATCTTAACTTAACAGACTCTTTAGGGTACCTTAGACCACCATCTTCACCATCTAAAATGGGAATTGAGGTGCAACGGAAGGTGATTAGGCTGAGGACAGTCTTGTGGCGCAGAGCGTCCTTTCTATGAGAACTCAATCTTTCGAGCTGGCCTGCGAAGCTAGGGTAGGCCTTGTTTCCATACTTCTTGAGCATCCAGTAGTCATTTGGCAATAGGGGGAGGAGGCTTTGGTGAAAGCTTAAAAAGTAACTAAAACTTAATAATCTTAAGGAAGCTTAATAATTCAACCTTGGACTTAAATCTCTAAATACTTTGTGGGTTTAATAACTAAAAGTGGGTGTTCTTCATCTTCATAATACTTGTGTTTAAAACTCATAAATCTTTTTTATTGACGCATTGTGTTGTATTGATGGCGATCTCATAAATGTAATGTGATTCTTTGATCTCCTTGTATCCTTCACACAAAATAATTGAAGTGGTTAGCTTGTTAGTTGTATTCTAGCATTCTTTAATTGTAAATCTTGTACTTAATATTTGATTAAATTATTCTTTTGTAAGTAATATTGTAATCATATTTGTAAAGAAACCCCCTCTAACTTTAGTTGACCCCTTGCCCAATCTTAGGCACTAGTCTTAGTTTCCTTAGGAAAAGGTCTTGGTTGAACATACTAACCCTTGCATCTTGCATTTTTGTTTGTGCATCTTAGGTTAGAATCCCCCAAGCCTTAACAAATTAAAACTAACTCCTAGAACTTAACTCTAAAACTAATCTAGAAACTAGGGACTACCCCCATTGGCTTCCCTAAGAGTGAGCCTAGACGGAAGAGGTTTTGGTTAAAGTGACAACGTGGGCCACGAATCTAGGCATTATGCCTCCAAGGACACACTAAGTGAACCAAACTTAGCTCACGTTTGCAAGTGTATATTAGGACGGCAATAGGCCTACTAAAACTTTTCTCTCTACATCTTCTTCCTTTCTGTTTCTTTCCATCAAATCTTCCTTGAATGTCTGGAAAATAGAGAGATTTGGGTTTGAGCAGTTCTTTCTCTAGAATCTTCAGTCAACACATAAATGATCATTATATTCAACGTCTAGAATAGATGGTCATAAATGATCATTATACGCAAGATGTTGATGGTTTTTTTTTTAAAGACAACGCTCTATATTAGAAGTTAGTTATAATGTCCAACTAACCCTCCAAATATTTCCCTATGGTTGGAAGAGTTGTGTACATATTTTAACCATTAATTTCACCCACTTAGTGGTGTTCTACACTATATAGCCACTATATTCAAGATGGTAGTTTTTTTTCTTGGGAAAACATCACTTTTCATAAAAGTTCTTGTAAGGAGCAACTAAAATATTTGGTCTTTGAAATAATGTGCTTATTATTAATCATAATAGTGTTTGTATTAATGTGTTAAAGAATTTGAAAAAGAAAAAAGGTATATGTTTCGTATATATAGAAGGTGTAAGTTAAAAAGGGGATAAATTCAATCATTTTTTCTTCAAAATTATTTCCCAAATTCGATATGGATTTTGTGGAAATCTATAGTTTCATGTAATTGATGGGAATTTTGACAATGGATCTTTTTGTATATGGGTTTTAGCTCATTTTAAGAAGACCTGTATCTTCAAAACTTCAAGATAATAAGTGGATAAGGGTAGAACCTTGTCTCTTTGGAAAAACGATATAAACTCACTGGAGAAGTTGAGTTTGTTCATTTTTCACTACTACATATAATACATTTGAATTATAAAAATGTTTGTTCAATTTCTAAAAGCAATTTGTCTTCATAACTATGAATCGAGTCATTGCTAAACTTTTTGGTACAAGTGTAATTGTATTGTTGGTGCACACAACCATAATTGTCTTTGATGACAAATGGCATTCCTTGTATGCACAAGGAACTAAGACATGCACTTGGAGTGGAAGTGTGCGTGACATGTTGAAGTGTGCATGCCTTAGCTCTATGTTGTTGAGGTAAGGGGCACTTCCCCTTAACCCTATAAGATGAATTAGGGACCAATGGTGGCCCGGTTATAGGAGGTTGGTGTTGGGAATAACTGTTTTTTAATATGCATGCCTTAGCTCTATGTTGTTGAGGTAAGGGGCACTTCCCCTTGACCCTATAAGATGAATTAGGGACCAACGATAGTGAGGTTATAGGAAGTCACTGAGGATAACTACTTTTTAAAGTGTATAAGGTTATGTGTTGCATACATATAGTTGTGTTCAAATCATTAGAAACTGAAAAGTAGAGGTAGTTAATTATTGTATTCGACATAGTAGTGAAGTAAAGTTGATTATAAAAACAAAAAGTCAAGTGTTGGAGATTGTACTAGTCAGTGTACATTTAACATATATTTTGATAATTAGTACAAGAATAGATCATTACCCTATCAAATAAAAATTTAAATTGTTTTATTCAAGGAAACCCTAGAATCTTGGGCATAAGGTCAGTCAACAACAAGGATCAAAATCATTACAATAATATAATAGTTACAAGCTCAACATATCACTTAAGGAAATGGATAACAATCATTCCTCCCAATAACTCAAGCTAAATTTAATTAAAAAATCTATTATCATTATCTATATCATCAAATACAATATTATTTATGTCATCAAATACAACATTACAAAGAGACTTAACAATATATAGAAGATAGTCATTAATAATTAAATGTTAAAATATTTTCAATCCAATTTAGTTTTAAGATAACATTTTATATAATAGTAAAATTGTGTTTTATATAATTATTTATATTAGATACTGATATAAATTAAAAAATTAAAAATGTTCTATTGAAGATGGATCTATGTTGATATAAATAACAACTAACTACAAACAAAAGAAAATATCCACAAAATATAACATAGATAATTTAAACCCCCGGATGGGGTGACACGCGCCGAGGATGGGGGACGTGGCGAAGGAGAAGGCGAGGGGATGTGGGAGGCCTTTAATATCGGTCCTCCCCACACACTCTGCGAGTTAATATGAGCATCATCTCCTACCACCTCCGTAACTTGATGCAACTCAGCACGAGCGCCTTCAGTTCGGCCAGCCAGAGCATTAAGATCATGGCTTTAATGGCGTTTATAGTGGCTTATCCACCCATTAACCTTCTCAGGAGTTCCATTGTGTTCTGGCAGCTTCCTGCGCAGTGAGGCTACTATCAAGCTCTCGGCGACTTGGCTTTAACCCTCGCTCCAGTCATGCCGAGATTGAGGGGGCGACCCTGCAGAGGGGATGGCTGGTATGCAGCCGCCTCCAGAAGCAAACGCCACCAAGAATTCAAGTGCGCAGTGACTCTAGCCAGACAGCGACGACGACAGGCAACTCCGGCAGCAAGTTCACCTCCTGGCACAATTGTGGAAGAATACTTGAGCATTACGCTCCCACCAGATTTTTCAGAAAAGAAAATGTTTACTGTCCCTGATAATTGGGACCCCCCCACCTGCTTCTTCAATTCTGGGAAAACACCCCGTGGCAGGAACTCCTCCGACTCATGCGCCAAAGATTCCTCAGACCCTTGCGCAGAAACATGCATCATCGAAGAGGAGCCATGGATGGACACTGGTACAGCTAAGGAAGCAGGATGTTCGGGATGAGATGACAAGCAGCCGAGGCCACCCTCGCCACCCCTTCTACTCCCGGAGCAGTTGCAGCTCATATTTGAAGTCAGAAGTCTAGTTGAAGACCAAATTTTCCCAGCGGTCTGCGCAAGCCAGCGCCTAGATATGATTTATGCGGCTTATTCCAACGACACGCCCAAACGTCAATGTCCCACCTGCTCACAGCCATTTGCAATACCAGTCCGGGAAAAAGAAGCGAAGGACGACAAGGAGTGCACTGGTTAACAGGTCTTAGAGTCTGCATGCTTTTCTTTATGTTTGTTGTTGTATTTTCTCAGGACAGTAGTCCACTAGGTGTTAGTCTGGATAGCCTTAGAATCTACATTATCAAACTATTGTTAGTCATGAATATACCCCCTGGTTTCCTATGGGCAGGGTGGCACTATGCTCTCTCTATTTTTTGGACATGTTACAGTGAGATAGCCAGGTGTCCTGGTTTCCTACACAAGCAGGACACCTGGCTCCTATGTGTCATGTATGCTCCTTTTTTTATGAAGCTTTAATATGAAAGGTCCCACTTTTTACTTACAAAAAAAAAACATAGATAATTTAAACAAATTATTTTAATGGTGCCAACTAAAGAAATCCAAACCCCTATAATGTTGGAGTTATATTGTTCTTCCTATCAATCTTTTATTTCAAATTTTCATTAGGTAGTGGGAAGTTAATAATTAAGCCCAAATGCATATACACCTCATTGTGGTGAAACAAGTTGAGGATAAAAAAATAAATAGTCTTCGAGTCATGGAACCTTAAGTTGGTTATTTAATAACTTTAAGTTGGTTATTTAATGGGTTTAAGGGATTTTTAGGTTACATAATCTTACTTTCAGGTTTTTTTTTATCAAATCTTTAATTGAACATAATTTTTTGATTCAAATTTATAAACAATATAATTTTGACATATATGTTTTATAAAATAATAATTTATAAAAATTGCTTATGAAAACTCTTACAGGTGGAATAGGCTAAAGTAAGGGTTCAAACCCATGAAAAGGATAGTCTTTGTCATGTTAGGTTATCCATCTTTTAACTATATTATAATTGTCCTTTTTAAAACAACTTAAAAAACATATGTTTTTATTTAGGGACATTTTTTATGTATTTTGTAAAGATGATATTTTGAAAAAATTGTGGCTTTCAATCATGTTTTGTTTCTAGTTTGAGTGGACCTAATGGTTAAGAACAAGTGTTTCCTCCTAAAAAGTCACAAGTTTAAATCCAGAAAAGGGTAAGGTATGTATACCTCCATAGACTTTACCAATCAACGCCTATCGTCACCTCTGTTGAAGAATAATGAAAGAACTTGTGTATCAGAGAACCTCCCTTCTCTTGATGGTGGATTCAAGGGGTGAGGTTTCTCCCTCCATTACTGGTGTAGCTAAATGTGCTAGCTAGGAGCTGTGTTAAATGCTTAATAGGTTGTCTCCATCCAAGAAACATTACATCTAAGTGAAGTTGTAGAGTTTTAGGAGGAGCTCGAGCAATGGTGGGTGAAGGAGTTAACCAAATCAACGTAGAGGAGAAGGATTTAGGGCACCAGCTGGGAGGATATTGTGGGCATCGAGGAAAGTAGTAGAAATTAGGGAACCTACTTGAAGGCTATTCACGGACTCCCATGAGGGAGTGTGAGCATTATCAACCATTTCTTTGATACCACTAGAATGCTACCTCCTTAGATATAAGATGATAAAACTCTGATGGCGGGATAGTCAAGATGACGTCCAATGTAACTCTTCAGACATTCCTTGAATGGTCGCATACTCGAATTTCTAGTCGAAGATAGAAGGAAACCTTAATCAAGAGTCCATCAAACTAATGAATCCAAGCCTAATCAGCCTAAATATAAACATTTGCATGGTTAAACCTTAATCAAGAGTCTCTGCATCATTATAAAAATAATGGAACCTACAGTTACCATAGGCAATATGGCTTCTCATTAGGAATAGCACTACAATCCACTCTCTAGGATGAATTTAGGCAATATGGCTTCTCATTAGGAATAGCACTACAATCCACTCTCTAGGATGAATTTAGGCAATATGGCTTCTCATTAGGAATAGCACTACAATCCACTCTCTAGGTTGAATTGGTACATTATTCGAATGATTCACTAGAGGGTCAAGGGCCAATAAGTGGATATCCACAGCTCCCTTGATCCCATATCTACAAAAAGGTCAAATTGAACATCAATATTCTGATCTAGCCTACTTGAGAGAGGAAAAGATGTCTACACCCACATCATCATGGCCAAGATTTCAATCACCACATGGGGAGGTATTTGGATAGTGAGCACTAGGAGATCACTTGGGCCAAGGAAGGTAAGACTTGCATATGAAACCCTTAAGGGAAATATCTTTGTCATAGAAATTTACTCCCCATGCAGTTAGGTCTGTTGACTTGACACCTATGGACTTCGCGTTTGGTGCATTTGGTTTAAGGTATTATGGAGAACGTTTTGACAACTATCATAATTAGGCTTAAGTTTTTATTGGTAGGTGTTTAACTTGTGACTTCATGAGCGGCTTTTCATCCAATGATCCCAAAGCTTCAACTAAAGAAGGATTGGGACCAGGAGGACCAGGGAACCCTCAAAAGCATAGAAAGTGTATCAAGCATCACATGGAAGCCATTAATATCTTTCTCAAGTGACTGTATCGAACTCAAACAAATCATGGTAATGGAGGATTATGTGCTTGCAGATTTCTTCGTAAGAGAATGGGAGTAGACACTCTAAAAGTCTGGACTGTAGAAAATTTTGGATTTCATCTTGGCTACAATAACATAGTATGGTTCTAGTTAAGGGTTGGTTGGCTTGGACCATTAAGACAATAGAAGATGTATGTACTTGATCTTTTAGAAGAGGTGGAAATGGGGCTCTTAGTGTCTATTCCTTAAGAAATGGCACCTAGATTTCAACACGCACTCAGCCTATCATGATTTCACTAGAGTGTGGGTAAGGATGCCAAGGCTTCCTCTGATGCTATGGTGTGGGTCAATCACCCTATGAACCTGTTCCTGAAAAGTAGAAAAATGATATAAGTCATGCGATCAAAAGCATACTTTCCAATACACCATAAATATTATATCCCTACTTATAAATGAGCATTGGGTTCTTCAAAAATAATCATGGGTGGTTGTAGATAAGTGTCTAGATATTGTATGTGCCAAGTCTCAACTCTAAAGAAATATTAGTTATTTTTATGATTCAGACTTAGATTTTTAAACAGAAGAGTAAGATCCACGTGTGAAAGCATAAAGATGAAGACATAAAGCCCCACATGAAATCTAGGGGATGCAGAATTTGAATTATCCATTCATAAAAATCATCAAAACAGACTCATTCAAGACATGTAATAGAACATCAAACCTTGAAACCACATAGAATCATCAAGTTCTTCGAAATCTATAAAATATCCAAAGATAACATGTCAATTCCATCATACAAATGTCAATGAAACATCACAGGTCAATAAGCATCATGAAGACAATTGAAATCATAAGATCAAAAGGAATAATAAACACCCATCAAATACAATCATCAATCAATATTAAACCTACAACTCCCTTAAGGTAGGCAAAGAAATAGCATTAGGCTCAAACAGTAGAGGATTAATCATTAGAATTGAAATTTTAGTAGGGTGGGCCTTTCCTTTTTCTTTTAAAAGAAAAAGTAAAGGGGAGTTATTGTGGCCTCAACAATAAGGCAAGGCAAAGAAATCCAAACCAATACAAGGTAGGGAAAGGAAAGGTAAGGTTAGGCAAGCAAAGTAAATGCTAAGCAAGCAAGGCAAGGCTAGACATAGTTCCCTAACAACAAAAGGGAACCACAAAATACAAGAATATCATAACAACCATAAAATCAAGACAAAATTTCAATCATTCATAAATCTGAAATATTTGTTCAATTATTCCTTTTACACACCTATGCTCATTCAAGTAGACCATCTGGATCACTTCTAATAGTGGTGGTCTCCATTAACTTCTCATGCTCAAAGTAAGGCAAGAAGTATTGTGCCTTTGATGAGTTCTTACTTGGAATTGTTTGTAGTTGTAGATTTGTACAAACAACCAAGTTCATAAAGTGGCATACAACTTCACATGGTCTATAATCTTGAAATACATAGCCACATTTCTTGCATGTTCTTTCATCATATCTAAGATATTCTCCTTTAATAACCATCGACCCAATCATAAATTCAATGCCTTTGGAGTCTGTTACTAGTCACAAAAGGATATGATTTCCCTCTAAGCAATGTGCCAACCAATAGTCATTTCCCCATTCATTACCTCATGGGGAAACCACTGCGTATATGTGCACTACAAAAAATGGACTGCCAACACATGATTCCACTAAATGACCAAAGCATAAAAAATTGATGCTAGTTATTCAAAATTCAATAGAAGTTTTCATGGAACCTGGAAGTACGAGATCTAAGACATGATCATAATCTATTGAAATATTTGATTGGTCCTCCTCCAAATAGGATAATTCCATAGTTATATGTTGACCAATTGGGAGAGATACAGGATCCCATCTATCAACCTAGTCTATGGATTCACAATCATCACATTCATTACTACTACATGGACCATAGAAGTAAGATATTTTTTTTGTCCATATTTCAAATATTTCATTTTCTAATGTTTGAACTAAATGGAATCCACGAGTGCCCTAGATTGTTTTGCATTCATACCATTGTGATCGATCTACATCGACCACCTCCCAAAAATATCTATGTACATTTCCTTTCCTGGGTGACTGGTCTTCACATGTTTTTATTCCCTCTCCCATTACTAAAGAATACCATTCAACAATGGATTTTGCATCTCGAATGAGGGTAGTTGTGAACGTCATTTATTTCCTACCTAAATCTATTTTGATACATGTTCATGCTCCCCTTTCCCATGTCCAAACTCAAAATAGTTCAAAATATGTGGTACCTTGAGTTTTTTGTGCAACATAAACAACCATTGAAATACACGAGCAATATGTTTCAACTGGCTCACACAACCACTGACCAAATCCAATGTTGATCCATATGTATGTTCTTCTTCTTAAGGTGATTGTAAAACAACTGACAACAATGTTGTACGTAGGCTAAGTCATGGCAACGATTATCTCTTATGTAGAAGTGATACTCCTTCAATGTAACTATGTTTTCTTCATTACTATTCATCCCATGCCTATATGTGATATGGACCATTATGTTGACTTGCTCTGAGTGATAATATTGGCTTTGAATCTCATTTTGTGGTTGAAGGGTGTAGTTCTTAGCAAACTCAACCACTAATAAAACAATACCAATGGTGAATTTATCTTTGCATATTCTAAAATGCACATCCTACCATTGAGCCACATGGACATGTTGAATATATTGTCGTTTCTTTTTTTCTTTCCTACCCTCCGTCAATATCATATGCGGCATATTTAAGGATTTACAAGGAAACCTCCTTCCTCCCCTCATCACTTACATGGATGCACTTTCTTAGTAATGTCATTACACTGCACCTGGGGCATGTCCCATCTAAGCAAGATTTTTGATGAAATGTACAACCCCTCTGGCCTTATACACAATATGTTGTGAATAAATTCTCTAGATGATGATGGTGGAAATATAACTGAGCATTCCTTCACCAGGGTGTTATGAAATACATGAAAAATGTGTGTGTGTGTGTGTGTGTGTGTGTGTGTGTGTGTGTGTGATAATAATAACCTACTCAATGTGATATTTGTCAAGCCCTAAATAGTGTCTCATTAACCATTAATTGGGGCATATTAAATTAGTAATGTTATTTTATTTATGTCTTCTTTATTCCATTAGTTGTAATTATACCTCCTAGTCTCCTATATATACCAGGGAGACATTTTCATTTTGAATCATCTTGTAATTGATCATTTTATGTGGGCATAAGGAGCTTGCCCCCTCGAAGAGGCTTATTATCTGAATTTCTCTCTTTTTCAAGGCTTTGAGTACTTATTTTGAGTTTTTTCTATGCTATATTGATATTTGGTTCCTAACAATTGGTATCAGAACTCAAGGTCTTGGGGTTTCGCTGCTACATCTGAGACACATTGGCATTTTCTCTATAACATTTTTTCTACAATGTTTCAGAAGGAATGGCTTGGAGGATATTTAGTAGACGTATCAAGGTACGTTGGGGTAAAATTTCAGATCCTGGGGCCTTATAATTTCGGGGATATAGCCTGCGCAATATAGGGTTCTGGAATCATCCTGAACTGATTCATTGCAGAATTTTCACTATAAAAAAAATTATGTAACGTTTCAGACACTAAACTCTAGAGGATATTCATATAAATTAGTAAGGTATCTGTGGTAAAAATTTCAACTTCTAGGTCATCTTACATTTGTAGATACACTGTGTGGAAGATAGGGTATTTGACCAGTCCTATTGACTAGTCTCAAGAAGGTGTTCCAGGTAAAACAAACATAACTTCTTCCTAGATTATCCAAATTGAGAGAGACTAGTTGCATTGGATAGTGGATAGTTTGTAGTATTTCTGGTACGAGTTTCAGAATTTTTTATCCATTATTTTGTGCGGGTAACGCTATACAAGTGAGATCTCCGAAAAAGGCCAAAAATCAGAAAGTTGTGGGGAATTTACTGTAAATTCCACTTGGCACATCCAATTTTGATCAGACCTATGGCATTGCAGAGAAGAAATATTAAAGACCAGCAAAATAGAAAAGTTCATACTCAGAAGGGCCAAAAATTTTGAGATACAATAAAAGGAAGATTGTCTAGCAGAACCACCTCAAAATAAAGGTTTAAAGTGATACTTGGCCAACATGCCACCAAAAAAGGGAACTTCTACACCAAATGAGCCTTCAGACAATCCTACTTGGACTCTTGATGAAGGTGAATAAATTTGTAGGGACATAAATGTTTTAAAAAAGAAGACAGTAACAAAAGATGAACTACAAGAGATGGAAGATAAGTTGGAGGCAAAGATGGATGGTTTAAAAGAGGAGATCTTGGAAGTACTGAAAAATCTCGTCATAGAGAGGACACCTAAAAGTGAAAATGTATCCCATGAAATTCATGATGAGGACACAAGGAAGGTGAATCAAGAATGGAGAAACTCCAACTTTGGTTTGAAGACCAAACACGTTCCTAATATCGATATGAGGAAGTTTGATGGCAAGGACCCTATCACATGGATACTTCAAATGGAGCAATTCTTTGATCTACATAATGTGCCACATACACAAAAGGTATCAATTGCTTCTTTATATTTAGAACCCAATCAATTTGTATGGTATAGATGGATTTGTACTCGCAAATCACTCGTCACTTGGACAATTTTCACAGAAGAAATGATAGCACACTATGAGGATACAAGGAGCAATACCTTCTTTAGTCAATTGATAAATCTCAAGCAAAAGGGTTCAGTTATAGAGCACATTGAGAACTTCCAAAGATTGAATATAAAGGAAACATATATTCCATATCAGCACTTGATTGATGTATTCATAGGAACTTTAAGAGATAACATTCAACATGAGGTTCGCCTTTGGGAACCCAAATCATTGGAGAATGCATTTAGGGTGGCAAGAAATGTTGAAAGTAAAAATATGGCTATGGCTACTAGAAGG
>ML815832.1:18350-37608 GCA_009831015.1 Picea engelmannii
TCTTCTGCAATCGTAATATTAACAAATCCAAGTTGACTTACCAGAGTATTAAAGGCATTTAGATGTTCTGTCACAGAATCTCCATCTTCCATCCTAAGATGATACAGCTTCTTTCGAAGAAACAACTTGTTTACCAGGGACTTCGATTGATACAAATTCCCTAACTTATCCCATAGTTCCTTGGTTGTAGATTCTCCCGAGACATTCAACAACACCGAATCTGCCAGGCAGAGTCGAATAGTACTCCTTTCTCTTCTGTCCAACTTGTCCCAATCTTCCTTCGACAACCCAATAACTGGTGTACTAGTAGTTTGTGTACTGGTAGGTTGTGTACCAGTAGCCTGTGTGCTTGTAGATGGTGTACCAGTAGGCTGTGTACCAGGATCCACAGCGATCCATTGTTCTTTGTCTACAAGAAGGTCCTCCATCTTGAGCTTCCATAGCTCAAAGTTTTTACCGTTGAACTTCTCTATCTCGATTCTAGATGAGCTGGTCATTCCTCTTTCTTTACTCGAATCTCGACTGCAAAAGCTCCCACTAAACCCAGGTTTATCACAGACCCAAGATAAACTTGATCTATCAAGACCGAGCCAAACCCTCAGCGACAAAGGCGTCCCTCTGAAGCCAAAAACGATCTCTGATACCACATGTAAGTTTTAAACCTGCAAAGTAAAGCAATGCATATAGATTCTTAAGCAATACAAAAATTAATCAATGGCTCATACACATAGTACACAGAGATTTTATACCGGAAACCCTCAACCGGGAAAACCTTACTTATTTTCATTATATCGAATTTCACCATTCGCCATACAATATATACATTGTTTTTAGGTATTACGTAGATACCAAAACCCTAATCCCTTAATCCGGGATTAATTTACAAATCCGCTAAAAATAGCAAAAAACCGCCCAAAAAAAAAAAATCGGGTCGTTGCCCTGAACGTTGCACATAACCAGCGGGGGGCATACCTGCCCCCCCTGGGACCCCCCTAGGAAAGCGCCCGGCACACACGACAGAGCTTTAGGTGAAGGGATCGTCAGACGCAGTTGTCGTATCTGACGCACCCCACACACACATGCAAAGAATATAACACATACCCAACAACTTTCCCATTTTACTATGTTTATATTTTTGGTTATACATTAACATAATTTTATTTTCCATGTTACTAAGTTTGTATTTTTGGTTAGATATTAACATAATTTTATTGCTATCATATTACTCATTATCAATAATAAATGTATATAGTTGATATTAATATATTTTCTTTAGTATGTGTTATTTTTTAAATTTATTTTTAAAAAATCTATTTATAATTTTAATTAATTTATATAATTGAAAAAATATTTTAATTTAATAATTATTAAAAATAAAATATAATTATTTTTTAATTTAAAAATAAATAAATAAATTAATTAATTAAAAATTATACTCATATGTATATATATCCAATTTTTTGTTTAACATATAGCCCATGACAATTATAAACATCTAAATTATAACGTCGACCAAAAGACAAAACATCACTATTCTACTCTATAAAGGTCAATTCATATGTTATGTAAGGTCAATTTATATGTTACTTCACATAAAAGATAAGTAAAAAAACAGAAACGTAAAAAACATTAGTTAGCGAAATTCATGGAGAAAAAAGTTGTTTTTCTTTTAATGTTGCTTAAAAGTGGACTACAACGTTGGGTTGTGGTACAATGTTAAGTTGAAAACATTTACTATACAATATTTCAAGTTCAATTGACAAGTTAATGCACATGAAGTGAAGGTAGGTATATCTTTAAAAAATCATTAACAATCTTTTTTAAATCATTAATGTTTTTTTTTTTAAGGTGACAAAATTAAGAATGATAATTATTTGTTACTATTTGCAAATGTGTATTGTATCATTTAAGCAAGAGAAATTAAGTTATTTAAAATAATTTATTAGTTGTTTATAAGGGAGCATATTTTTATTTTTATTAATATTTTTGGTTCTTGAGTTATTAATTTATTTTTTACATGAATTATTAACCTATCAAAAGTAGTTTTAGTTTTTACTCAACCAAAATATATTTTAAGTCTAAATTATAATATTTATTTTAGGGGGTAGAGTAGGGTAGGGTAGGGTAGGGTAGGGTGTGTATACCTCTATAGACTTTACTAGTAAAATTGCTGGATGAAGGGGGTCTCTTGTCTCACAAACAAGGGGGTCTCATACACCAATTTGGTGTATGGTTTAGCAGTGACCTTAAAAATAGATTATTATTATTATTTAATATCATTTGTGATCATCACTTAAACTACCTACAATGAAATCATATACATTTTAATAACATTTAACTATATTCTTATACATAAAACAACAATTTAACTTTTCATATAATTATAAATAAACTCATAAATATAATACATATTTTAAAATATTATAAAACAATTAAATCAAAATATACATAGTAAAATTTTAAATTTAAATAGAATTAAAAATTAAAAACTTAATTCTAAATTTTTAAAATGATAGAGGTCAAAATTGAACATCAAACTTTCAAAAAAAATTATATAAATTTCATTCTTAACGGAAAAAAATTAAAAATATAGAACTGAACAAAGACTTAAGAGTATTATTATTATGCGTGGAATGTCCTTTCTACATTTTATGGTAGTTATAGAATTCACTTTTATACACGAATTCAAAGGTATAGATTGTAATTTTTTTCCAAATGAAAATTCTCCGAGAAAATTATATTGATATAATTTTTTATAACATCTTAAGAAAAGGAACAATCTGAAACTGAATAGTCAATTGATAAAAACAAAAGCCAAATTCAGCAAGGAGTTCAGTGAAGCTTATAGCTAAACTGCACAAGCAGACCTTAACAAGAGGCGGAGATAAAAAATATCTAAATACATACAAGAATTGATTCTAGAGAAATATCCATCATAGGACTTTTAGATTCAAAAAGGAATGATGACAACCGAAAATACCAATCGAGGAGAAGCAAGAGGAGAAGTTAAAAGACATCCACTTGGAAAGTAGGACCAGCCTTTTCGCCATCCCAAGTGTAATAGGAAATCCTTCCTTTAGGAGTCGTGAGGGGTTGTTTGGATAGCTAATCGGCCTCTCCATTCGCTTCTCTGAAAATGTATGCCTTTAAAAGTGGGAATCAATTCTTTTATTCTTCTTTTCCAATCTTCAGTACTAATAGTTTGGAGATTCCCTTTCTGATTAAGCCACTGAATGACAACTTTGGAATCCCCCAATACCTGAATATATTAAAGATTTAGCAACTTTGAAATAGTTAGTGTAGCCCACGCTCTTAATAACTCGGCTTTTGTTTTTGTTCCGTCACCATAGTTAAAAAACCATTGGTAAGCTTGAGAGTTTGGGCATTTTATAGCTCCCCCTGCTCCACAGTTGAAGCCTCCAACTAACGTCGCACCATCAAAGAACACTATTGCATAACCAGACATCCTTATTATTGAACTCAGTCTTAGTCCTTTATCGATGTTGACTGGAGAACAATATTCAAGGTCTTTAGTATCTTAAAGGTGACAGCCCAATCATTGGGATGCAAGTCATCAAACAATGTCATGTTTCTCTCTTTCTAGATAAACCAACAAGTTAAGATCAGTAGTCTTTTTGGGAGTTGTTTATTCAACACCCAAGCATCCATACAATCATTGAGGAGAGAGGGTCCCTTTTCCCACAAACAAGGGGATTTCATACACCAATTTGATGTTTGACTTGATGCGTGACCTTAAAAATAGATTAGTATTTATATTTAATATCCTTTGTGATCATCACTTAAACTAGCTACAATGAAATCATGTACATTTTAGTAGCATTTAATTCTATTCTTATACATGAACTAACAATTTAATTTTTTATATAATTATAATAAATAAACTCATAAATATAATACATATTTTAAAATATTATGTGGTAGCATTATATTTTTAAGAACAATCGGTAGCATTATAAATTCCATCCTCTCGACAAAGCTTCTCTATACTTTAAATAAATAAAAAGTTACTATGCTGGCACAAGCCTCGGTAGGCACAGATCCTCTTTCTCGTTCAGAGATCTGGAAGAGCGATGAAACGCTGGGATTATCTGGAGAAATTGCTTTAGAGTGGGATAAATATGTCACAGAACTAAGAGGGGTCGGTATTACTCTCCATAACACTATTGATAACCTTCTCTGGACCGGAGGCGATTACTCAGGGGTCATCACTATTAGGAACTTATATATGGCGATCATTTCCACTCAGAATTTTTTGATTTGGAGAGGCTGGAGATTTAATCTCTGGAAATGGAATCTACAGTTGAAGATTAAAAAAAAATTATGGTTGGCTACAGATAATAGGATTCTTACTTGGGAAGTATTAAATACAAAACTTTGGGAGGGTCCAGGATTTGTATGTTGTGTAAACACAACAGTGAAGACATAAACCAGCTCTTTTTACACTGTCCCTTCTCCAAAACAATTTGGTCTAGAATATCGCACAGACTTCAAATAGAAAATGTATGGGATGGAATTTCTTTTATTGACTGTTGGGACTCATGGACTACAAATTTCACTGTCTCAAATAGGTTGGCACCGATCACTTGCTGGAATATTTGGAATACAGGGAATAAAGCGATATTTGAAGATAAAATTCCCTCTGCCTAGGAGGTATTTTTTAGAACTCTTGGCTCTTTTACAAGTGCTCCTTTCTCACAAACTTTACAGATTACTAGACAGAGACCGATTTTTATGAAGAATGGATTTACTTGTGAACATTTTGATGGGGCATCTTCAGCAGGTGGATTAAATTGTGGTGCTGGAGGTTTCATTAATGGTCAGGATTCATCTAGGTACAGGTGGTATATCAATTGTGTGGAAGGCACTAACACCAAAGCAGAGCTTTTGGGATCTTGCACTACGCTCACTCTAGCAAATATTTTGAATATTCAAAACATACAAGTGATGGGGGACTCAAAGGTGGTTGTTGAATGGCTAAATCATAAAGGGAATATTCAATCTATTGCCATTGAAGGCTGGAAACAATGAACTATGGAGTTGGCTACAAATTTTCAAGGTATCCACTTTTAGCATATTTACAGGGATTTCAATATGGAAGTTGATCTTCTCTCCAAGCAAGCACTAATGGAACCGAGAGGGAGATTATCCTACTATATTTGGGATGGAGGGACAACAGGACCTACTTATCAAATTAATATTTTCTAGTGCCATCCTAGTTTTTTGTGGTTATTTCTCTGAGTAGTCGACTAGTTTTCTTCCACATGTTTCTCTGGTATGTATTGAAGTTTTTTGACTTATGTTATTTTCTTCTATGTATATGTACTATGAGGTATGATGGCAGATCTTTTGGTGGATGGATCTCTATTGTAATGACCTGTTTCTAATCAAGATGGCACCCATTGAATGGACTAGTATCATATTTGGAAAAGAATACTTTGATGATGTAAACAAAAAATTATATATTAATATAATTTTGGAGCGAATTTTCTATTGGAAAAAAAAAAAGAACAATTGGTAGCATTACTTAATACATGCACCCCAAATTTTCTAATTAGATGGGTATAACGAGTTGATGCTTTTAAAAAACCTTCTTTGTTAGGGTAAAAAGGGGAATTGAATTAATGTGAATGGATGATGTCAAAGACATTCAAGGATTTTTTAAGAAGTTTGAAAATCAATATATATTAAAAGAAAAATTTGTAATTTTTTTTTGGTTGACACTAAGATTAGTGTGTATTAGAATGAAAAGAACAAAGAAACTTTTAGGTCTTGGTAATATAGAGTATAGTAGTAAACTGAAGAAAAAATAATTTATTATACATATAAAATTTTGTAAAACTATGAAATTTTATGTGACTTTGTACTTAATATATGCTTTGGTTTTCAATAACCAATTTCCAAGGTGCTTATTAAGAGTGACAAAGACCTAGAGGTTGATTCAATTCAATAGAGGCACAAAGGCTCTTACCATTTTTATAGCATTTAGGATTATTTTGTTGAAGTGGGTAAAATATCATTAGTCATGAATTTGATTGGATTTCTACATAAGCTAGGAGATTTTATGAGGCAAAAGTTGTGCTTACATTTAATGAGAAGTAATTATTCTAATTGATGCTTATGGGTTCAAAGGAAAACCTAGATTGTTGTTAAAGTTTGTTATTTCCTATCAAAATTTTGTAGGAAGAATCTTAAATGGGCATGTGTTATTTCCAAGAAGAAAAGGAAGCCATTTATCCCTATTTCATTTGAAGGTGGGGGCTTGATAATAAAATGCAGACAAGTTTATAGATATTTTTCATGAAATGGACTCTTGCAGTTGCAATAGATGGATGAGAAACCAAGGTTTGACCCTGATGGTATTTTCACAAGACATATGAATTTGATTGGTTGTGGTAGTGGATTCTCATTATTTGTTGTCATTAATTTTGAGGAAGATATAGTTGAAGGGTGAAGGGAGCCCAATGATGAAGATATAATATCAAATAAGGACAACTTTGACGATCTTGGTGCCACCCATGATTTTGAAGATTGGAAATTCACATTCAACTTGAAGTCATTAGTATTAAAACTAATGAAATTCATGATGAGAGGATAAAGCACAAGTTGTAATATAATTATTTACACATTGTTGCTAACAAGGGATATGGGAAATTTTGAATGATCAACTTATGTCTACATTGGGAAATATCAATTGGTGATTGAAGTTTCTCCTAATTTTTCTTTCTAGGTCTTTTAATTTCTTTTATGGTCCATGGGAGCCCCAACATAGCCTTCAAAGGTGAATTCATTTCATTTTCAAATTTTGTCTATATAATATCAAGAGATCAACATTTTGGGTCTATCATATTTCAAGTACGTCAACAGTGATGAGGAAAACCTAGATGAACTTTTCTTTTAGTTTCTTTTTTCTGGTAAATATTTCTTTTTTCATATTAGGAAAGGCCCTCGATAGTCCCACAATCCTAGTCTTGAAATTGAAATGGAAAACCAACTCTATAGGATCTAAACAATCGATAAGGCGTTCATTCACCTCCAAGAGTAATTTCCATAAATCAATTCCATAATGCAAAGAATAAAGTTTAAGGTAGAAAAAAATCACTCTTCTATTGGCCACAAATGGTTTATATATATTATTACAATATGGCACTGGACAAAGTAAAAAATAACTAACCTAGATGATCTTGACAAAGTCATAATTAACTAAATGACATAAATACATGGAGTTGAAGTTGAACATTCTTACATCTATTAATGGATAGACTAAAGAGTGGATGCATCCCACTAATCTAGATATGTGCACCTTATTATCTCCTCCTTATTTAGATTGAAAGTAGACATCTCCATGTTCTCCACTAGTTGGGCAAACTATGCCTGAAAAGATGACTATGAAAACCTTTTGGCATGAGTGGGGAGTTGACCTTGACGACTAACAAGATAGGAATGGTGCTGCTAGTTTTTGGTGGAATGAGTGTACACATGAAACAAGGTATCTTTGGCCTATGATGGCTAGAAGTTTGGTATATTATTTGTAGGATGTATAACCTACACTTCATCCTCTAAAAGAGGAGGCTCATACAATTTCATATTTTAGGCATGGATAACATCATGAATCCCCAGCAGAGGAGGCCCAATCCAATTGGTGCACGTTGCATTAATATGCCATAAATATCATATAGGGACCATAACACATTGGTTTGAGTTCTTGGTGTCATTGACCCTTGAAATGTTTTTTATCTAGATGCTATGAAACACAATCACCCACTTGAAATGAGACAGGAGCTCAATGGAACTCTTAAAGAGTCTTATATTGTTGTTGGGAGGTGGCTAATGCTACAACTACTTGGGAATGTACCTATGTGATATTTTAAACAAAAGAGGCAACATTATGTTGTTATTTTCATTAGTTCAAATTGGTTGTAGGTGAAATATTAACTGGAACTTCATATAAAGCAAGGGGTTAATAACCAAAACAAGCTTGAAAAGGAGAAAATCTAATGGAGGAATTGACAGATCTATTGTAGTTGTGTTGTAAAACATGAAGATAATAATCCCATTGCTTGTTGTAGGCATAATATATATGCATAGTATGCACCAAATTGTGATTTACAACCTTAGTTTGGTCATCCATCTAAGGGTGGAATGTTGAGAAAAATAGAGGTGACAACCTAATAAGTGCCACAATGCCTTCCATAAGATACTAAGGAAACAAGAATCACATTAAAAAATAACAGTGAGAGGTAGACATAAATGCAACCAAACATGAGTGAAGGACAATTAAGAAAATTTTTGGGCAATGGTAGTTTTGATATATGCATTGATCAAAATATTTGATCAACTAGATTTATTGATCTTGGAAAAATAATTTTATTTTATATCAAAGGAAAGACATTTTGAATGATTATCAGTTCAGCCCTCAGTCTCATCTTCGTCATGCATATTTTAGAATCAAAATACGAGTATGTATGCCCAAGATACTCATGATTTTGTTTAGAAGTACAACAAAGAAATCGCTTGAAGAAGAACTTCGAAGAATGAAAAATTTTCTAATTGTTGTGCCCTTCTTCCCCTCTCATTTTCCAGCTTAAATTTCCCTTTCCTTTCTCCTCTCTTCTCATACTTAGTCATTTTAACACTTTCCATCTCCTCCCCATCTCCATACTTAGCCATTTTTCCTCTCTTACCCCTTCGCTTCTCTTCTCATCTCTTAGCCATTTTTTCATTTTCTCACTACTCTCATATTCTTTTCACTTCTCATACTTAGCTATTTTTATACTTTTCATTATTTACTCTCTTCTCTCTCTTACTCTCCTCTCCATACTTTACCATTTTTCCCTCTTCCACTCTAGTCTCCATATTCAACACTTAGCCATTTTTCACTCTTTCATTCCTTCACTTAGTCATTTCCACGTTCACATTCATATTCTCATTTTCTTTTATTTTTCTTTTCTATTTTCACTTCCATTATTTCATTTTCCATTTTCTTTTTCCTTTTCCCATTTTCTTATTATTTTTCTTATTTTCCATTTTCTTTTTCTATTTCCCTTTTCTTATTTTGTACTTCCATCCCCAACACTTACCATGTTTTACTCTTCCAACACTTAGTCCGAAGGTCCGCAATTACCCCATTCCACAAACTCTTCAAACAGTTAGTTCGAAGGTCCACAATTGCCCCATTTACCTTCATTCCGCAAACTCTTCCAACACTGAGTCTGAAGGTCCGAAATTACCCCATTTACCTTAATTTTGCAAACTCTTCCAACTCTTAGTACAAATGTCAGCAATTACCCCATTTACCTTTTTTACCTCTTTTACCTCCACATTCCCGTAACTCCACAAACCCTACATTCAATTTTTTAATATTTTTTTCTATCCTAAGTTTCTTCCCCCTTTTTAGTGGACCTACCATACTGGGACATGTCCCTTAATGACATGTATCAGTGAGGTGGATCCATCCTCTAATGACATGTTGACGCAGACCCCCTGCCCTCGGGCCGAGATCCGCTCAGGATCTTCACTACAACCACACCGAGGGTTAACCAACCCCTTCATTCAAGCCACAAAGGACTTCAGGTTTCGGGGTTTTGCGACCCCTGATGTCGAGATCCTTGACTCTTCCACTTGTCGAAACCCGAAATGCCGAAGCACCGAAATCTCTAACCGCGTCCTCCTCTACTTCTGTATTGGGTTTCGCGACTTCGGGAATTCCAGAGCCAGGAACCCGACCCTCTTATCTCCTAAAGTGTCGAATTTCTGAATCCCGACACGTTCATCAATCTTTAGCTCCTCACCGAGTTTTTCATCTTTTTGGGGTTTTGGACTTCGCAATTCCGCGAATCCTGTCGCGAGGTTTCTTGACTCTCCAATCCCTGAACCCGGAAACAATCAACAGAGTCTGACTCTAACTGTTGATGAAACCTCGCCACCCATCCTCTCAACTATCCTCAATCTCTGACGTGGATTCCTGCTACTTGTCACCTTTCCCGGGTTTCGAAACTTGAGCTCTCCTCCTGTCGCTATTTCCTCTATATTTTCGAAGCTCCGAACTCCGAAATGGCGGCTATACAGAATCAACAGACGACCGTCACCCTCCTAATCCGACAGCCCACGTGATTTCGAGTTTTCGGGTACCGAGAGTTCGAAACTCTCGATCCCAAAACACTTGTCACCGCAAATCCCGAATTCCGAAACACCGAAATTTTGAAAGACCTTCACAAATATTTCACGTTTCGCAACTTCGGGATTCCTGGTGTGAAGTGTCCCAAATCCTTGTCAATGTAAAAGTCGAAACTCTGATACCCGAAGTGTCGAAATGCCACTTCAAGTATTTTCTGGGTTTTTCAACTCTAAGTTTTTCAATACAAAGGCCCTTGACTCCTTGTCGTCAAGACTTCCGGTATTCGAAATCCTGATTTTCTGAAATCCCAAAATTCGCATCAAGTTCTGTCGCGACTTGCAACTTCGGGTCTTTCACTCCGTTGTGTCTCGATCGCTTGTCCTCAGGACCCCCGAAATGCCGAATTCTGAAATTCTGAAACGTCGAAATTTATGCTCCTCGCCTTCACACGCAATAATCCACTTCATGCTTCGGGAGTTCGAGCGACCAAGGGTTTCATCCACACTTCGGACTTATAACTTTCGAAATGTCGAAATGATCTCGACGGTCTAACAGTCACGATCAACGATCCATATTGGATCTTGCCTCTCGAAGGATGAATTCCTCCAATTTCTTAACTTCCCCACAACTCTCCTAGATCCTACGGTCCTCACTATTTCGGGGATTCTCCATAGAGAATTTCAACCATCTGATTCTTCCCCCAAGAACCTCTGCGAAATGGACTAATGTCCCCTCACCGTGACCTTCCTTCTGCAAAGCAACTTCACTTCGCTTCCCTTTGAATACTTCAAAGGCACTACCCCTTCTGAGCTTCTCTGATAAATTCAAGTCTCGAAAAAAGGGTCTCTGCTCACACTCCTTGCAGCAGACCTTCAAATACTTCTGCGTATTTCAACTCTCGACTCTGTGCACCTTCTGCAACAACAGTCTCTCTCTCACTTTTCCACCTTAGTTAACTATCTTCTAAGGACTCAGCTAGCCTTCACATGCCTTGCACATCTCTTGTGCTTCTCTTGCACTTCTGCTGGAATGATAACAATGGTATCCCTCCTGAGCTTTCAAAGATGAACTCTGAACCTTCGTCAACACATACCTTGCGGGCGTTTCACTGCACTCCTTGCAGGAAATTATCTCACTCAGGAAGAGAAACAATTGAAAATCATTCTCTTTCTTCTCTCAGAATTTAAACATTCAACATGAAAACATACATTCATAGTACTAAAGAAAATGCATAACAGATAGCATAAAACAACTGTAAGGAGACCATTCAACATGCACAAACAGAAAACATCATAACACCATGAATCTGAATTAAAGCTTCATATATTAATTCAAAGCTTTTGTACATGAGTTCTTCTTCTCAACTCTCTGCTACAGCTCTCTCTTCTCTGGCTCTATGCTAATGCTACAATGATCTAATTCTGATTGATACAATGATACAAAGATGAGGGTGTCCATATTCGTTTTCCCTCCTGTTCCTAAAACTCTCAAATCTGGAATTTAAATCTACCTACTTTCATTAACTGGGCATAAATGCTTCTACATTCTACAGATGAGAGAGAATCGCTCATGATCTATTTACAATACACAAGTACGCTTTCTTTTAACCATTACATTAATGCTTCAAAAACATTTCCAAAATGTGTAAAATGTATGTTGCACTTTCCAACTATCGTTTGCCTTCATGCTCGCTTGGCTGGCTGCTTGTGATGCTCCTGCATCATACTCCCTTGCTTGAAAATTTTCATGGACTCCTATTCATGAGCTCTTGCACGGTCTATCCATGCTTCTGAATTTCTACTTCATCCTCCCAGCTTGCATCTTCAACTGGATGTCCCTTACATTTGACCAAGTATTCAAAATACTCTTTCCTCCTGATCTTCCCGCTGACCCTCTTATCAATTATACTTTCCATCTATGGCTTTGCAGCTACATGCATTTGTTTAGTCCATTGAACCTCTGTTTGTTCACTGTCTGCTCCTGCTTCTTCAGCTTTGTAAGGGTACAAATCTGAGATATTGAATATCGGTGAAATTTCAATTCCATCGGGTAACTCAATCTCATATGTGTTTGCCCCAAATTTCTTTACGATCTTGCATGGTCCAATCTTCTTCATTTTCAGTTTGTTATATGTTCCCCTTGGGAACCTTTCTTTCCTCGGATGTGCAAGAATCGGATCACCAGCTTCAAAATGAAGTTCTTGCCTATGTTGATCTGCTCTGCGCTTGTATTCTTGACTCGAATTTTGCAAACATTCTCTCACTTGGCTGTGAAGTTCCTTCATTGCTTTTGCAAAATCCTCTACACTAGCACTTCTAGTTTCATTTTGTTCTGAATTATTCAATTCAGAAACTCCCCTTGGTTGCATTCCATACACAATTTGGAATGCACTCTGCCCTGTGCTTCTATTGATCGAATCATTATAAGAAAATTTCGCCTGTGGTAGAATGTGATCCCACTGACTGTGGTGTTCAGTCACTAGGCTCCTTAGTAAATATCCCAAGCTTATGTTCACAACTTTTGTTTGCCCATCCGTCTGAGGATGATAAGCTGAGCTAAATGACAAACTTGTCCCCAACTTCTTCCATAAAGTCCTCCAGAAATGTCCCATGAACTTGGTGTCTCGATCAGAAACAATATTCCTTGGCAAGCCGTGAAGTCTGACAACTTCCTTGAAAAACAGGTTTGCAATATGAGTTGCGTCACTGGTTTTCTGGCATGGTATAAAATGTGACATCTTTGAAAATCTGTCTACCACCACAAAGATTGAATCAAATCCTCTTTGTTTTCTTGGCAGCCCCAATATAAAATCCATGCTCACTGCATCCCACGGCCTCTATGGTATGGGTAATGGCTAGTATAACCCTGTGTTTTTCCTTTTTCCTTTTGTGTGCTGACAAATTCTACATCTGTCCACAAATATTTTGACGTCTGTCCTCATCCCTGGCCAAAAATATGAGCCATTTAATTTCGAGAACGTTTTGTCATGACCGAAATGTTCGGCCAATCCTCCACTATGTTTTTCTTTCAACAGACTCTCCCTCATGGAGCATTTTGGAATACATAATTGATTGCCTCTAAATAATAATCCATCCTAGATCATATATTCGGTCCACTAGCTTCTGTCCCTGAGAATTGGTTTCTCAGATGCCTCATATGCCTCTTTAAAATCTGGGTCACCTTTGTACATTTCTTTGAGGTTATCAAAACCCAAAGTTTTGACTCTGAATTCCTGCATCAGCAAACATTTCCTGCTCAAAGCATCAGAAACTTTGTTAGCAGTTCCATAAATATGTTTAATTACAAAAGTAAAATTCTGCATATATTCAACCCATTTTGCATGCTTTTGGTTCAACTTTTCCTGTTGAGTCACGAATTGCAAAGCGTGATTATCGTTGTACAAAACAAACTCTTTAGGAACCAAATAATGTCTCCATTTCTTCAACGCTTGTATGACTACATAGAATTCCTTGTCATATGTTGAATATTTAATCTTTGCTTCATTCAGTTTTTCACTGAAGTATCCGACCGGCCTGTCGTCCTAGCTCAAGACCGCTCCAATTGCAAACCCACTTGTGTCACATTTGACCTGAAACGTCTTGTTGAAATCTAGCAACACCAAAATTGGTTGTTCAATAATATTCCTTTTCAACAGATTGAAACTTTTCTCTGCTTCTTCTATCCAATGAAAAGACTTATGTCTTTTCTTCACCGTGTCCATCATCAGTGCGCTAAATCCGCTGAAATTTCTGATAAATTTCCTGTAGAAACTAGCCAATCCATGAAAGCTTCTAACTTCAAATATACTCTTCAGCGATGACCAATTCTTAATCGCCTCTACCTTATCCGGATCCATTTTCAACTCATCTCCAGAGATAACAAAACCCAAATAAATGAGTTCTATCCTCATAAATGTTGATTTCTTCATATTTATCAGCAACTTCTCTTGTTGTAATCTCCTCATCACTGTAGCTAAATGCTTCAAGTGTTCTATTTCTGTCTTGCTGAAAATTAATATATCGTCAAGATATACGATGACGAACTTCCCGATAAACTCCTTCAGGCCTTCGTTCATCAACCTCATGAAAGTACTAGGCACATTTGTTAAGCCAAATGGCATAACAAGCCATTCATATAGCCCTTCATTTGTCTTGAACGTTGTCTTCCATTCATCACCTTCTCTCATACGAATTTGATGATATCCGCTTTTCAAATCAATCTTTGAAAAACAATTGCTTCACTCAAGCAATCCATCAAATCATCCATCCTTGGCAAAGCAAATCTATATCTGATGGTAATCTTGTTAATTACCCTTGAGTCTCTACACATCCTCCAGCCTCCTCTTTCTTTGGGCTGAGTATTGTTGGAACAACACATGGACTCAAGATCTCTCTAACCAATCCTTTATCCATTAAATCCTGGACCTGTCTCTTGACTTCTTCATTCTCCTGCAGCGTCAATATGTACGCTGCTTTGTTCGGTAAACTGGTTCTAGGTATAAGATCGATGTGATGGATTATACTTCTGATCGGTGGCAACGAACAAGGTAGTTCGTCCACTACTATATCAACAAACTCTTCCAGCGACTTCTGGATTTACTCTGGTAAATCATCCACTCGTGTACTGGTTAAAACAATTCTAGGCTTCCTGACCACAACAAATTGTGTGTCTTCCTTCTTCTTAACCTCCTTAAGAAGTTCCTTCCCACTCATGAGAAGTACAGTGTTGTTCACCTCTAGTTTCACTTCTTTATCCTTAATCGACAGCAACATGTGAGTTCTCCCATTCTTCTCCAAGGTGTATGTGTTCTTTCTCCCATCATGAATCACATTCCTGTCATATTGACATGGTCTACCCAGCAATAGATGACAAATATCCATGGGAATAACATCACATAGTATTTCATCCTTATATCCTCCTATTTTAAATTCAATTAAACATTGTTTAGTGACATTTACCTGATGTCCTTTTTGCAACCACGAAACTCTGTATGGGCTTGGATGTTCAATAGTCTCCAGCTCCATCTTTTCTACCATCTTTGTAGAAACAAGATTGTCTGTGCTACCACTATCCATGATGACCTTACATACCTTGTCTTTGGTCTTGCAAGCGGTCTGAAACAGTTTGTTCCTTTGAACTGGGTTCTCTGTCTCCTTCTCTGGGCTTAAGAGAACTTTCCTCATCATTAAAGATATTCCACCCTCAGCATCTTCTGCCTCAACATTCCGTCCTTGTGCGTCGGCAATGTGAGTTTCACCTCCTTCTTTCTTTCTATCTGGACATTCATAATATTTGTGTCCATTTTTTCCACAGGTAAAGCATTTTATTACTCCACCTTTGCCTCTTCCTCTTCCTCTGGTTCGAGGAAAAGTATTTCTATCAACATACTATCTTCTCTGTCAGCTTCCACCTCTCTCAGTTTGAGTTTGAGGTTTCTTCCACTCTTCTTTAGGTTTCTGATTCCTGTCTTGGGCAATTGTTTTGCCTCTGGATTGACTTCTACTTCGGCCTCTCTGACCTTGCTTCCGGATAAGATTCTCTTCAGCTTTCAGATCCACCTGATAAGCATCCTCCACATTCTGAAGGCTCATCATGCTCATCTCATCCTGAATGTCATATCGCAGACCATTCATGTACCTAGCAACATTTTCATCATCACTTTCCCAATGACCGGCTCTGATGTTTATCTTGTAGAACTCTTCAGTGTATTCTTTCACTGACATCAGCTTCTGTCTCAAATTCTACATCCTCCGAAACAGAGTAATTTGATAATCCTTGGGTATGAAATTGGCCTTCATCTTCGCAACCATTCTATCCCAACTCTTGATTTGTTTCTTTCCTTTGCAGTGTCTGTCAGCCTGCAGTTCATCCCACCATAATGTTCCATGCCCTTTAAGTCTTGTGACAACATGTTTGACCTTCTTGTCTTCCTCAACATCCTCATAGTCAAAATATTTATTCAGAGCTCTAATCCAATCTAGAAGATCTTCAACATCCAGGTTTCCCTCATACATGGGAATCTCCATTTTTTCCCTGGCACCTATCCTTGCAACAACCCTGAATAGATGTTCATTTGCTGCATCTTCTACTGCAATTTCTTCTCCTTCATGTCCAGCTTCATTTTCACTGTCAGCATCACTGATATCCCCAGTGTTGACTGTGTGCCTCTATGTTGTCTCCATGGCATCAAGCCTAGCACGTATTTTATTCATTTCCCTTTCCACTGTTGGATCAGGCATTACCCTCTCTCTCCTTCTCGGCGGCATGGCTGTAAAATCTCTACTTTCTCTGCTACAGAAAGAAAAGAACTCTTTCTTTCTCTGATACCACAAATGACGCAGACCCCCTGCCCTCAGGCCAAGATCCGCTCAAGATATTCACTACAACCACGCCGAGGGTTAAACAACCCCTTCGTTCAAGCCACAAAGGACTTCAGGTTTCGGGGTTTCACAACCCCTGATGTCGAGATCCTCGACTCTTCCACTTGCCGAAACCCGAAATGTCGAAGTGTCGAAATCTCTGACCGTGTCCTCCTCTGCTCCTGTATCGGGTTTTGTGACTTTGGGAATTCTAGAGCCAGGAACCCCGACCTCTTGTCTCCTAAAGTGCCGAATTTCTGAATCCTGACACGTTCATCAATCTTTGGCTCCTCACCGGGTTTTTCGCCTTTTCGGGGGTTGGACTTCGCGATTCTGCGAATCCTGTCATGAGTTTTCCTGAATCTCCAATCCCTGAACCCCGAAACAATCAACGAATTCTAACTCCGACTGTTGATGAAACCTCACCACCCATCCTCTCAACTATCCTCAGTCTCTCACATGGATTCCTGCCACCTGTCACCTTTCCCGGGTTTCAAAACTTGAGCTATCCTCTTGTCGTTATTTCCTCTGTCTTTTCGAAGCTCTGAACTCCGAAATGGTGGCTATACAGAATCAACGGATGATCATCACCCTCTTGATTCGATGGCCCACATGATTTCGGGTTTTTGGGTACCAGGAGTTCGAAACTCTCGATCCCAAAACACTTGTCACCACAAATCCCGAATTGCCGAATTTTGAAACATCGAAATGCCTAAACTCCTTCACAAATATTTCGCGTTTCGCAACTTCGGGATTCCTGGTGTGAAGTGACCTGAATCCTTGTCAATGTAAAAGTTGAAACTCTAATGCCCGAAGTGTCGAAATGCCACTTCAAGGATTTTCCAAGTTTCGCAACTCCGGGTTTTTCAATACAAAGGCCCTTGACTCCTTGTCATCAAGACTTCCAGTATTCTGAATCCTAATTTTTCGAAATCCTGAAATTCGCATCAAGTTCTGTCGCGACTTGCGACTTCGGGTCTTTCTCTCCACTGTGTCTCGATCGCTTGTCCTCAGGACCCCCAAAATGTCGAATTCCAAAATTCCAAAACGCAAAAATTTCTGCTCCTCGCCTTCACACGCGATAATCCACTTTGCGCTTCGGGAGTTTGAGCGACTAAGGGTTTCGTCCACACTTCGGACTTATAACTCCCGAAATGTCAAAATGATCTCGACGGTCTAACAATCACGATCAACGATCCATATTGGACCCTGCCTCTCGGAGGATGAATTCCTCCAATCGCTTAACTTCCCCACAACTCTCCTGGATCCTACGGTCCTCGCTATTTCGAGGATTCTCCACAAAGAATTTCGACCGTCTGATTCTTCCCCCAAGAACCTATGCGAAATGGACTAATGTCCCCTCACCGTGACCTTCCTTCTGCAAAGAAACTTCACTTCTCTTCCCTTTGAATACTTCAAAGGCACTGCCACTTATGAGCTTCTCTGATAAATTCAAGTCTCGAAAAAAGGGCCTCTGCTCGCACTCCTTGCGGCAGACCTTTAAATATTTCTGCGTATTTGAACTCTCGACTCTATTCACCTTCTGCAATAACAGTCTCTCTCTCACTTTTCCACCTTAGTTAACAATCTTCTAAGGAATCGGCTAGCCTACACATGCCTTGCACAACTCCTATGCTTCTCTTGCACTCCTGCTGGAATGAGAACAACGATATCCCTCCTGAGATTTCAGAGATGAACTCTGAACCTTCATCAATGCACACCTTGCAGACATTTCACTGCACTTCTTGCAGGAAATTCTCTCACTCAGGAAGAGAAACAATTGAAACTCATTCTCTTTCTTCTCTCAGAATTTAAACATTCAACATGAAAACATACATTCACAGTACTAAAGCAAATGCATAACAGATAGCATAAAACAACTGTAAGGAGACCATTCAACATGCACAAACAAAAAACATCATAACACCATGAATCTGAATTAAAGCTTCATATATTAATTCAAATCTTTTGTACATGAGTTCTTCTTCTCAACTCTCTGCTACAACTCTCTCTTCTTTGGCTCTATGCTAATGCTACAATGATCTAATTCTGATTGATACAATGATACACAGATGAGGGTGTCTATAGTCGTTTTCCCTCCTGTTCCTAAAACTTTCAAATCTGGAATTTAAATCTACCTACTTTCATTAACTGGGCATAAATGTCTCTACATTCTACAGATGAGAGCGAATCGCTCATGATTTGTTTACAATATGCAAGTACACTTTCTTTTAACCATTACATTAATGCTTCAAAAACATTTCCAAAACGTGTAAAATGTATGTTTCACTTTCCAACTATCTTCTGCCTTCATGCTTGCTTGGCTGGCTGCTTGCAATGCTCCTGCATCACATGTGGCGGTGATATGAACCAATCCCTTAATTACACATGGAAGTGATTATAATCTACCCATGGGTGACACATGGTAATGTCATGGGTGCTAAGTGGGTTGTGACTAGGCTATGACTAGATGTGACTAAAACCTACCCATGGGTGACACATGGTAATGACATGGGCGCTAACTAGGTTGTGACTAGGCTATGACTGGATGTTGACTAGGGCATCAAAACTTTACTAATTCATGAAAATTTCCTAAGGAACGAGAGATACACCAAAGTCTCTGTTGGGTCGCCAAAGTACCATCTTTTTACCAACCTTTCACTTCACTTTCACTTCACTTTTAACCATATTCCGCTTTCCCATACCCTTACATTAAACCATTTTCATGATTACATGGGTTTTAGACATATTATTTTCCAATGCA
>ML815832.1:45525-57816 GCA_009831015.1 Picea engelmannii
TGAAGTGGTTAGCTTGTTAGTTGTATTCTAGCATTCTTTAATTGTAAATCTTGTACTTAATATTTGATTAAATTATTCTTTTGTAAGTAATATTGTAATCATATTTGTAAAGAAACCCCCTCTAACTTTAGTTGACCCCTTGCGCAATCTTAGGCACTAGTCTTAGTTGCCTTAGGAAAAGGTCTTGCTTGAACATACTAACCCTTGCAGCTTGCATTTTTGTTTGTGCATCTTAGGTTAGAATCCCCCAAGCCTTAACAAATTAAAACTAACTCCTAGAACTTAACTCTAAAACTAATCTAGAAACTAGGGACTACCCCCCTTGGCTTCCCTAGGAGTGAGCCTAGATGGAAGAGGTTCTGGTTAAAGTGACAGCGTGGGCTGTGAACCTAGGCATTATGCCTCGAAGGACACACTAAGTGAGTCGGACTTAGCTCACATTTGCAAGTGTGTATTAGGACGGCAATAGGCCTACTAAAACTTTTCTCTCTACATCTTCTTCCTTTCTATTTCTTTCCATCAAATCTTCCATGAATGTATGGAAAATAGAGAGATTTGGGTTTGAGCAGTTCTTTCTCTAGAATCTGCAATCATCTTGTAACATTTTAGGTCCAAAGGAGAAAAATATCTACTTGTAAAAAGTAGATGTCGTTTATTTTAGTTCATGTGATTGTCATTGGAATATTTTGACGTTGTTTCAGTTATCTTGCTCCAAACATTATTGAACTTTTCATATTGGGATATTGTTATAAATTTATCCTGCAAAGATCTATTTTGAGGTATTACATTAGTGATTTCTCATACTTGAGTTGAAAGCATGTGATTTCAAATGTATTTCCTAATCAAAATCATTTTTGAGTAATAATGAAGTTATCATTTAAAGTTCTTTGAAAACCTATCCATTTCTTCATCTTGTAAAAGTCATAGCAGATTTCAAGTTCAGTGTATCTTATAAGAAAGAAAGAATGTATGTTGAAAGGAGACTCCAAAACCTTGTAGATACAAATCTCTACTGACACACTTTATCATATATTTTCTTTAAATGATCTGATGTATATTTGTATAACTGTATATAAAGGTTGTGCATTTGTATATACTAGCTTTCTTGGAAGATATTTCAGAGTTTTCTCTTTAGCATTCACCCTTTACATTCATTGTAGAACCATTATAAGAATCTTCCAACATTTCAGCCAAAGAGGAGTACCACCTCTATAAAAACGCACGGGGATGCATATCCTCGTAAGTTTTTTGTTTGGATCTTGACCAATCTAAACATCAACGATATGGTACAAAGATCTATATTCTAGAAAAGTAGTAAAAAACTACGAGAATGCAATCATATTTACGAAGTCAAAAATAGATAACCTAGACCAACTAAGTCTATCATACAAATAAAATGGAAATAATCCCCAACGATTAGCTTGATGGATAGATGTTCTTATGTGAAGGTCACGGATCTCTTAGAATCAAATCCATTAAGTCCCTAGAAGTTACCATCCAGTTTTTCAATCAACAGTTACTATTGTCCTTCATTTAGAAAACATAAAAAGTGGAAAAAAAACCTTGGGGAAGGTGGAAGAAACAGAGTGCGAGGTGGCAAGGTACCATTATACTCACTTAAAATATTATTTAATAAAAAAGTGAGTAATGAATTATAATTTAAAAAAAAAAAAAACAACTAAATATTTTTTAATATCAAAACAAAACAAAAATAAAAGTATCAAAATTATTATGATACCAATATCATTCTAAATTCATAAGTATTAATCATGATTTTAATAATATAACTTTATTTTTAAAATTTATAATATTAAAAATGCATCAAATTAAAAATAATAAAATATTTATAAACTCCCTTCTACATGAAGAACAATATCTAAGGTTCGATTATACCACCAAGAAAAAAGTGTTTCTGAAGATATATAAGTTATACTTTAAAATGTCAAAATCTACTCACTTATGGATGCAGTGTGCGTCACTGTTACATGATATATATCTCAATAGGCCGTTCTTCTCAAAAATCAATGTCAACCTAATGGCCTTTTGTACATAAATGGTCATTATATTCTAGACGTTGAAGGTGTCCTAATTACATCACTCTCCAGGTAGAAATAGAGATAAGGACCAACCAATTTAGTGAACATTGATGTGTGTCACTATTATGTTTTAATACACTATTATTTTCAACGATTAATGTCAACCTTTGTGATCTTCAACACATAAATGATCATTATATTCAACGTCTAGAATAGATGGTCATAAATGATCATTATACCCAAGATGTTGATGGGTCTTTTTTTAAAAGACAACACTCTATATTAGAAGTTAGTTATAATGTCCAACTAACCCTCCAAATATTTCCCTATGGTGTGAAGAGTTGTGTACATATTTTAACCATTAATTTCACCCACTTAGTGGTACTCTACACTATATAGCCAATATATTCGAGATGGTAGATTTTTTTTTTTCTTGGGAAAACATCACTTTTCATAAAAGTTCTTGTAAGGAACAACTAAAATATTTGGTCTTTGGAATAATGTGCTTATTATTAATTATAATAGTGTTTGTATTAATGTGTTAAAGAATTTGAAAAAGAAAAAAGGGTATATGTTTCGTATATATATAGAAGGTGTAAGTTAAAAAGGAGATAAATTCAATCATTTTTTCTTCAAAATTATTTCTCAAATTCGATATGGATTTTGTGGAAAGCTATAGTTTCATGTAATTGATGGGAATTTTGACCATGGATCTTTATGTATATGGGTTTTAGCTCATTTTAAGAAGACCTATATCTTCAAAACTTAGAAGACCTATATCTTCAAAACTTCAAGATAATAAGTGGATAAGGGTGGAACCTTGTCTCTTTGGAAAAACGATATAAACTCACTGGAAAAGTTGAGTTTGTCCATTTTTCACTGGTACATATAATACATTTGAATTATAAAAACGTTTGTTCAATTTCTAAAAGCAATTTGGCTTCATAACTATGAATAGGGTCATTGCTAAACTTTTTGGTACACGTGTAATTGTATTGTTGGTGCACACAACCATAACTGTCTTTGATGACAAATGGCATTCCTTGTATGCACAAGGAACTAAGACATGCACTTGGAGTGGAAGTGTGTGTGACATGTTGAAGTGTGCTTGCCTTAGCTCTATGTTGTTGAGGTAAGGGGCACTTCCCTTAACCCTATAAGATGAATTAGGGACCAAGGGTGGCCCAATTATAGGAGGTTGGTGTTGGGCATAACTATTTTTTAATATGCATGCCTTAGCTCTATGTTGTTGAGGTAAGGGGCACTTCCCCTTGACCCTATAAGATGAATTAGGGACCAATGGTAGTGAGGTTATAGGAAGTCATTGAGGATAACTACTTTTTAAAGTGTATAAGGTTGTGTGTTGCATACATATAGTTGTGGTCAAATCATTAGAAACTGAAAAGTAGAGGTAGTTAATTATTGTATTAGACATAGTAGTGAAGTAAAGTTGATTATAAAAACAAAAAGTCAAGTGTTGGAGATTGTATTAGTCAGTGTACATTTAACATATATTTTGATAATTATTACAAGAATAGATCATTACCCTATCAAATAATAATTTAAATTGTTGTATTCAGGTAAACCCTAGAATCTTGGGCATAAGGTCAGTCAACAACAAGGATCAAAGCCATTACAACAATATACTAGTTACAAGCTCAACATATCACTTAAGGAAATGGATAACAATCATTCCTCCCAACAACTCAAGCTAAATTTAATTGAAAATCTATTATCATTATCTATATCATCAAATACAATATTATTTATGTCATCAAATACAACCTTACAAAGTGTAAAGAAAAAAATAGGCATTGCTAAGATAAGAACAAATTCTCACGAGCTCCTTAGTGAAACTGGGCGTTGGTCAATTCCTAAAAAGCCATGGGATGAAAGAGTGTGTCACATTTGTGACACTAAGAAGGTTGAAGATGAAAAACACTTTCTCTTAGATTTTCCAGCCTATACCCATATTAGATCTCATTTTCAAAATATTGATCACACTACCAACCTTCCTAACCTCTTAACTCAACAAAAGTATGGTGATCTTGGAAAGCTTCTCTTAATGCTTTTCGAGCACAGAAACAAAATTCTAAAGAATCACAAGTAATCACTTACCCTCTTAAGGTCCGATAGGCCAATTAGGTCTTAGTGGACGTTAATCATCATCATAGAAGATAGTCATTAATAATTAAATGTTAAAATATTTTCAATCCAATTTAATTTTAAGATAACATTTTATATAATAGTAAAATTGTGTTTTATATAATTATTTATATTAAATACTATTATAAATTAAAAAATGTAAAAATGTTCTATTGAAAAAATCACAAATATTCAAACAAATAAAAGTTTTTAAAAACATAAAAATGATTTTATTTTGATATAATTTTTGTGATTATTATTACAAATTAAAAATTTATATATTTATACCAGATATAAATTATATATTTTCAAATTTTATGAATAATATTAATATCTAAAAAGTTATAAACAAATTATTATTATAAATATTATAATTACTTTACTCAAAAATTGGATTAAAAAAATTAAATAATTATTTTAAAAAAATTGCCATCATTCATTTTCAACTTTTCATAAATTTCCATCACCCATTCTTAATTAAACATTTTCCATTTCTCCCTTACCAATAAAGACCAGAGGACCTTGTGGCCAAAAGGCTGTGGATTTATGTCGAATAGAGGTGGTGGCCAAAAGGCTGTGGTTTGTTCAGCGTAAAATTTACCATCAGTGGATGGATTCTTTAATGAGTTGGCGAACCTAAAGGACAATTGCTTCTGTCTCTGACATCAAGCACTAACCCAAGCACAGTTGCTTCCATTCCTGCTCAGAAACCAAATTCCATATGACTGTCATATGGGTACAGGGAGTTGTAATCGAAAAACTATTTGTATGGAGGTTTAAAGTGGTAAATTCAGTGCACAGTGTATAGATTATCTCAAAATTATTTAGTATAATATTTAAAAGGGAGAGTAGGGTAGGTTACAATTATTGAAATAGTTGGTAATACATAAGATAGGTAACAATTTCAAGTTATTGTATTCATAGTAGGTAGTTTCAAGTTATTGTATTCATAGTAGGTAGTAGTTAGGTGTTTTACATTTTAGTCTGGAGAAGATGTTGTCACTACGAACATATGTATGTGATAACATCTAAAAAATTTAAACTAGCAAAGTTTCACTATGACGACCAGTACATGTATTTAGGCTTAATTATTAACTTTCCATGACATAATAATTTGAAAAAAAAGTTCAAGACATCAAGTAAGAACAATATAACTGCAGCATTATAAAGACTTGGATTACTTTGGTTGGCACCATCAAAATAATTGTTTAAATCGTATGTGTTAGACTTTGTGAATCTTTCTTATTTGTAGTTGTTATTTATATCACTGTAAATCCATCTTAAACCAGATCTATCAAGCATTGATAAGGATCAAATTTTTTTATCATTTACTTATGTTATGTATTAATACCTTCATATTTAATGATAAAAAAAGTTTACACTTTTAAAAATTTGATAAGTATTTGATAGATCTAAATTTAAGATGGATCTATGTTGATATAAATAACAACTAACTACAAACAAAAAAATATATCCACAAAATATAACATGGATAATTTAAACAAATTATTTTAATGGTGTCAACTAAAGAAATCCAAAACCCTATAGTGTTGGAGTTATATTATTCTTCCTATCAATCTTTTATTTCAAATTTTCATTAGGTAGTGGGAAGTTAATAATTAATCCCAAATGCATATATACCTCATTGTGGTGAAACAAGTTGAGGATAAAAAAATAAATAGTCTTCAAATCATGGAACTTTAAGCTGGTTATTTAATAACTTTAAGTTGGTTATTTAATGGGTTTAAGGGATTTTTAGGTTACATAATCTTACTTTTAGATTTTTTTTTTATCAAATCTTTAATTGAACATAATTTTTTGATTCAAATTTATAAACAATATAATTTTGACATATATGTTTTATAAATAAATAATTTATAAAAATTGCTTATGAAAACTCTTACATGTGGAAGAGGCTGAAGTAAGGGTTCAAACCCATGAAGAGGGTAGTCTTTGTCATGTTAGGTTATCAATCCTTTAACTATATTATAATTGTCCTTTTTATAACAACTTAAAAAATATATGTTTTTATTTAGGGATATTTTTTATGTATTTTGTAAACATGATATTTTGAAAAAATTATGGCTTTCAATCATGTTTTGTTTTTAGTTTGAGTGGACCTAATGGTTAAGAACATGTGTTTCCTCCTAAGAATAATGAAAGAACTCGTGGATCAGAAAACCTCCCTTTTGTTGATGGTCGATTCAAGGGGTGAGGTTTCTCCCTTCATTACTGGTGTAGCTAAACTTGCTGGTGGATTCAAGGAGTGAGGTTTCTCCCTCCATTACTGGTGTAGTTAAACGTGCTGGCTAGGAGCTGCGTTAAATGCTTAATAGGTTGTCTCCACCCAAGAAACATTACGTCTAAGTGAAGTTGTAGAGTTTCAGGAGGAGCTCGAGCAACGGTGGGTGAAGGAGTTAAACAACTCAACGTAGAGAAGAAGGATTTAGGGCACCAGCTGGGAGGATATTGTGGGCACCGAGGAAAGTAGTAGAATTTAGGGAACCTACTTGAAGGCTATTCACGGACGCCCATGAGGGAGTGTGAGCATTATCAACCATTTCTTTGATACCACTAGAACGCTACCTCCTTAGATATAAGATGATAAAACTCTGATGATAGGATAGTCAAGATGACGTCCAATGTAACTCTTCAGAAATTCTTTGAATGGTCGCGTACTCGAATTTCTGGTCGAAGATAGAAGGAAACCTTAATCAAGAGTCCATCAAACTAATGAATCCAAGCCTAATCAGCCTAAATATAAACATTTACGTGGTTAAACCTTAATCAAGAGTCTCTGCATCATTATAAAAATAATGGAACCTACGGTTACCATAGGCAATATGGCTTCTCATTAGGAATAGCACTACAATCCACTCTCTAGGATGAATTTAGGCAATATGGCTTCTCATTAGGAATAGCACTACAATCCACTCTCTAGGATGAATTGGTACATTATTCGAATGATTCACTAGAGGGTCAAGGGCCAATAAGTGGATATCCACAGCTCCCTTGATCCCATATCTACAAAAAGGTCAAATTGAACGTCAATATTTTGATCTAGCCTACTTGAGAGAGGAAAAGATGTCTACACCCACATCATCATGGCCAAGATTTCAAGCACCACATGGGGAGGTATTTGGATAGTGAGCATTGGGAGATCACTTGGGCCAAGGAAGGTAAGACTTGCATACGAAACCCTTAAGGGAAATATCTTTGTCATAGCAATTTACTCCCCATGCAGTTAGGTTTGTTGACTTGACACCTATGGATTTGGCGTTTGGTGCATTTGGTTTAAGGTATTATGGAGAACGTTTTGATGACTATCATAATTAGGCTTAAGGTTTTGTTGGTAGGTGCTTAACTTGTGACTTCATGAGCGGTTTTTCATCCAATGATCCCAAAGCTTCAACTAAAGAAGGATTGGGACCACGAGGACCAAGGAACCCTCAAAAGCATAGAAAGTGTATCAAGCATCACATGGAAGCCATTAATATCTTTCTCAAGTGACAGTATCAAACTCAAACAAATCATGGTAATGGAGGATTATGTGCTTGTAGATTTCTTCGCAAGAGAATGGGAGTAGACTCTCTAAAAGTTTGGACTGTAGAAAATTTTGGATTTCATCTTGGCTACAATAACATAGTATGGTTCTAGTTAAGGGTTGGTTGGCTTGGACCATTAAGACAATAGAAGATGTATGTACTTGATCCTTTAGAAGAGGTGGAAATGGGGCTCTTAGGGTCTATTCCTTAAGAAATGGCACCTAGATTTCAACACTCACTCAGCCTATCATGATTTCACTAAAGTGTGGGTAAGGATGCCAAGGCTTCCTCTGATGCTATGGTGTGGGTAAATCGCACTATGAACCTGCTCCTGAAAAGTAGAAAAATGATATAAGTCATGCGAACAAAAGGATACTTTCCAATACACCATAAATATTATATCCCTACTTATAAATGAGCATTGGGTTCTTCAAAAATAATCATGGGTGGTTGTAGATAAGTGTCTGGATATTGTATGTGCCAAGTCTCAACTCTAAAGAAAGATTAATTATTTTTATGATTCAGACTTAGATTTTGAAACAGAAGAGTAAGATCCATGTGTGAAAGCATAAAGATGAAGACATAAAGCCCCACATGAAATCTAGGGGATGCAGAATTTGAATTATCCATTCATAAAAATCATCAAAACAGAGTCATTCAAGACATGTAATAGAACATCAAACCCTGTAACCACATAGAATCATCAAGTTCTTCGAAATCTGCAAAATATCCAAAGATAACATGTCAATTCCATCATACAAATGTCAATGAAACATCACAGGTCAATAAGCATCATGAAGACATTTGAAATCATAAGATCAAAAGGAATAATAAACACCCATCAAATACAATCATCAATCAATATTAAACCCCCAACTCTCTTAAGGTAGGCTAAGAAATAGCATTAGGCTCAAGCAATAGAGGAATAATCATTAGAATTCAAATTTTAGTAGGGGGGGGCTTTCCTTTTGCTTTTAAAAGAAAAAGTAAAGGGGAGTTGTTGTGACCTCAACAATAAGGCAAGGCAAAGAAATCCAAACCAATACAAGGTAGGGAAAGGAAAGGTAAGGTTAGGCAAGCAAAGTAAATGCTAAGCAAGCAAGGCAAGACTAGACATAGTTCCCTAACAACAAAAAGGAACCACAAAATACAAGAATATCATAACAACCATAAAATCAAGCCAAAATTTCAATCATTCATAAATCTGAAATATGTGTTCAATTATTCCTTTTACACACCTATGCTCATTCAAGTAGACCATCTGGATCACTTCTAATAGTGGTGGTCTCCATTAACTTCTCATGCTCAAAGTAAGGCAAGAAGTATTGTACCTTTGATGAGTTCTTACTTGGAATTGTTTGTAGTTGTAGATTTGTACAAACAACCAAGTTCATAAAGTGGCATACAACTTCACATGGTCTATAATCTTGAAATACATAGCCACATTTCTTCCATGTTCTTTCATCATATCTCATATATTCTCCTTTAATAACCATCGACCCAATCATAAATTCAATGCCTTTGGAGTCTGTTACTAATCACATAAGGATATGCTTTCCCTCTAAGCAATGTGCCAACCAATAGTCATTTCCCCATTCATTACCTCATGGGGAAACCACTGCGTATATGTGCCCTACAAAAAATGGACTGCCAACACATGATTCCACTAAATGACCAAAGCATAAAAAATCGATGCTAGTTTTTCAAAATTTAATAGAAGTTTTCATGGAACCTGGAAGTACGAGATCTAAGACATGATCATAATCTATTGAAATATTTGATTGGTCCTCCTCCAAATAGGATAATTCCATAGTTATATGTTGACCAATTGGGAGAGATACAGGATCCCATCTATCAACCTAGTCTATGGATTCACAATCATCACATTCATTACTACTACATGGACCATAGAAGTAAGAAATTTTTTTCGTCCATATTTCAACTATTGCATTTTATGATGTTTGAACTGAATGGAATCCACTAGTGCCCTAGATTGTTTTTCATTCATACCATTGTGATCGATCTACATTGACCACTTCCCAAAAATATCTATGTACATGTCCTTTCCTAGGTGACTAGTCTTCACATGTTTTTATTCCCTCTCCCATTACTAAAGAATACCATTCAACAATGGCTTTTGCATATCGAATGAGGGTAGTTGTGAACTTCATTTATTTTCTACCTAAATCTCTTTTGATACATGTTCATGCTCCATCATGCTCCCCTTTCCCATGCCCAGACTCAAAATAGTTCAAAATATGTGGTACTTTGAGTTTTTTTGCAACATAAACAACCATTGAAATACACGAGCAATATGTTTCAACTGGCTCACACAACCACTGACCAAATCCAATGTTGATCCATATGTATGTTCTTCTCCTTAAGGTGATTGTAAAACAACTGACAACAATGTTGTACGTAGGCTAAGTCATGGCAAAAATTATCTCTTATGTAGAAGTGATACTCCTTCAATGTAACTATGTTTTCTTCCTTACTATCCATCCCATGCCTATATATAATATGGACCATTATGTTGACTTGCTCTGAGTGATAATATTGTCTTTGAATCTCATTCTATGGTTGAAGGGTGTAGTTCTTAGCAAACTCAACCACTAATAAAACAATACCAATGGTGAATTTATCTCTGCATATTCTAAAATGCACATCCTACCATTGAGCCACATGGACATGTTGAATATATTGTCGTTTCTTTTCGACGAAGTCCTTGATGAAGTCACATACTCGTACCTGGGAAGTCACCAATTGTATCTTTTTTCTTTCCTACCCCCCGTCAATATCATATGCGACATATTTAAGGATTTACAAGGAAACCTCCTTCCTCCCCAATTCATACTCATCGCTTACATGGATGCACTTTCTTAGTAATGTCATTACACTGCACCTGGGGCATGTCCCATCTAAGCAAGATTTTTGATGAAATGTACAACCCCTCTGGCCTTATACACAAGATGTTGTGAATAAATTCTCTAGAATATGATGGTGGAAATATAACTGAGCATTCCTTCACAAGGGTGTTATGAAATACATGAAAAGTGTGTGTGTGTGTGTGTGTGTGTGTGTGTGTGTGTGTGTGTGTGTGATAATAATAACCTACTCAATATGATATTTGTTAAGCCCTAAATAGTGGCTCATTAACCCTTAATTGGGGCATATTACATTAGTAATGTTATTTTATTTATGTCGGCTTTATTCATTTAGTTGTAATTATAGCTCATAGTCTTCTATATATACCAGGGAGACATTTTCATTTTGAATCATCTTGTAATTGAACATTTTATGTGGGCATAAGGAGGTTGCCCCCTCGAAGAGGCTTATTATCTTAATTTCTCTCTTTTTCAAGGCTTTGAGTACTTATTCTGAGGTTTTTCTATGCTATATTGATATTTGGTTCCTAACATTTGGTATCAGAGCTCAAGGTCTAGGGGTTTCGCTGCTACATCTGAGACACCTTGGGATTTTCTCTATAACATTTTTTCTACAACGTTTCAGAAGGAACGGCTTGGAGGATATTTAGTAGACAGATCAAGGTATGCTGGGGTAAAATTTCAACTCCTGGGGCCTTATACTTTCGGGGATACAACCTACACAAGATAGGGTTCTGGAATCATCCTGAACTAATTCATTGCGGAATTTTCGCTATAAAAACAATTCTGTAACATTTCAGACACTAAACTCCGGAGGATATTCATAGAAATTAGTAAGGTATCTGTGGTAAAAATTTCAGCTTCTGGGTCATCTTACATTTGTAGATACATTGTGTGGAAGATAGGGTATCCGACCAGTCCTATTGACTAGTCTCAAGAAGGTGTTCCAGGTAAAACAAACATAAATTCTTTCTAGAGTATCCAAATTGAGTGAGACCAGTTGCATTGGATAGTGGACAGACTGTAGTATTTCTGGTACGAATTTCAGAATTTTTTATCAATTATTTTGTGCGGGTAACGCTATACAAGTGAGATCTCCAGAAAAGGCCAAAAATCAGCAAGTTGTGGGGAAGTTACTGTAAATTCCACATGGCACATCCAATTTTGATCAGACCTATGGCATTGCAAAGAAGAAATATCAGAGACCTACAAAATAGAAAATTTCATACTCAGAAGGGCCAAAAATTTTGAGATACAATAAAAGGAAGATTGTCTAGCATAACCACCTCAAAATCAAGGTTTAAAGTGATACTTGGCCAACATGCCACCAAAAAATGGAACTTCTACACCAAATGAGCCTCCAGACAATCCTACTTGGACTCTTGATGAAGGTGAAGAAATGCGTAGGGACATAAATGATTTACAAAAGAAGACAGTAACAAAAGATGAACTACAAGAGATGGAAGCTAAGTTGGAGGCAAAGATGGATGGTTTAAAAGAGGAGATCTTGGAAGTATTGAAAAATTTCGTAATAGAAAGGACACCTGAAAGTGAAAATGTATCCCATGAAATTCATGATGAGGACACAAGGAAGTTGAATCAAGAATGGAGAAACTCCAACTTTGGGTTGAAGACCAACCACGTTCCTAAGATCGATATGAGGAAGTTTGATGGCAAGGA
>ML815832.1:70447-81800 GCA_009831015.1 Picea engelmannii
TTTGAGATCCTGGAAAGGATTGGGTCGGTTGCATACATGCTTGCATTACCTGCATCTATGACTGTACATAATGTGTTTCATGTTTCACTACTTAAGAAATATGTACCTGATGCTAATCATATTATCGATTGGACTGTGATTCAGGTGGAACCAGATGGTGTCCTGCAAGTGCATCCTGTGCGCATATTGGACAGGAAAAGCAGACAGCTCCGGAATCGAGCTATAGAGCTTGTAAAGGTTCAGTGGACCTAAAACGGTCCTGAGGACGCGACATGGGAGCATGAAGAGGTTATGCGGGCAGAGTACCTGCATCTTTTTGAAAATTTTGAAAGGCTTGCAGAGACAGTGTAAGTTGCACTGAGCACAGTGCAAAAATAAGGGGAGGGGGATTGTAGTGTCCCCAAGGCTGAGCCCCGTTGTAAACCATGTTTTGAAAGGAAATGTAATTATGTTTTATAGGTTGGTGAGCCAAGTTTGTATAAGCTGGAGGCTTATGTGTTGTTAGGCCAAGGAGCCTGAGTGTTGAAGACCAGGAGCCTGTTGTTGTATATGTAATCACGCAGAACAATTAATAAAATATAAACACCGCTAGGTGCAGACCGACCACGATGAATGAGTGAAGGGGGACTGAGCATCCACAGAGTGGGCAAGGAATTAGGGGCTGGAAGGTGGGAAAGGGGCTAAGTGTTGAGCCCAGGGGCTTAAGCCTGGGAATAATATTTTAATATTATTCCAAAAAGGCATGTGCATTTGTATTTTATCCTAAGTGTTGGCAAGGGAGGACGTACAAGGGTGAGCCATGAGAAAGGCTCCTCCTCCTCCATTTGACTCACGGACTGCCAGAAGGTGAATGGGTCTGAATCCTGCAGAGAAACCCTCGTACATCCTCTGAACCGAAAAAGCATGTATCTGTGTTTGTTCCGGGATAGACGGTACATCCCCTGTCTGAACAGTTCGAACCTGCGTTGACCCCTGCGTGGATTGTTTGTCACACATTCCCGATAACCTGAGCGGGAGTCTATCCTGGGTTGGCAGATGGGAAATGGGGAGGACCTGCCATTCTGTACGAGAGAGTTTGTGTAATTCCCTGCGGAAATTGCTTCTCGCGCAATTCCGAAAATAAACACCGGGGAGACCCTGTGACTCGGGGGTCTGTGTGTCTGATTCTGAGAAATCCCATGCGTGTAACCCCAGCCTACGAGAAGCATGTGTGGAATTCGGGGAAGAGTCTTGGCTTGTTGGGGAAAGCTGAGCGAGCCTATGCGAGCATTCCCTGTTCAGAAGCCGTGACTGTGAAGCCATCCTGTGATTGCCGAACCAGTTTTTGGAAAGCATGTGTATGTTTTCCCGTGGGATTGTTGAGACTACGCAGTACTGGACTGCATGAGGCTTGTTGTCCTGTGAGCGACTCCCTCCAGGTGAGAGAGTGCGCAGGGGAAGGAGAGAACTCCTGGAAGGAACCCTGTAGCTGCCATAGATCCTAGAGACTTCCGGTCCGGTCTGTTCCTGTAACCCAAGGTAAGGGAGATTGGCAGCCGAAGGACTATCCAGGTGACAGAGAAGGTGCATTCTCCTGGGGTGGAACATGCATGTGGGGAATGAGGGTCTATGGGTAGTGAGCGTGGGAGATTCCTGGGAGAGCATTCTGTCCTTGTGGTTGTGTGTTGTTTTCCCTATATCCTCAGCCTGAGCCTAGATTCCTTGCCTTGGGGTGGAGCTTAGTCCCAGCTCGGGGGTGATCCACTGCTGAGTTGATGAGCAGTGTGGTCTAAGGCTGGGAGGTTCGTGGAAGGCCTGAATTTGGTTGGTGAATGCCACCATTGTTACAAGATAAGTGTCTAACTATGTTTTATCACATTTTATCATGTCTCTACTGTAAATGTTATCATGTTTTTCGTTGTGTATACGAATTAATATGGAATGCTATGGATTGTTTAATTATAGCAGTAATGATATGTTTTACTCTGAGTTAAATGTGTTTATTTGTTTAAATGCATGGGATATAGGATATCTGTATGAGCTTTGTACAAATGGGTATCAGAGCACGAGTAAGCCCAGAGTTCCGAAATGGGTGTGCTACAAATATAGGGTTCACAATCCCTAGATCCCCTTCTCAATTTTACTACATATTTTTTGTTGGAAGAAGGCCTATTGTTCTCATGCCAGAAAGCTTGTACTAGTCCCTTAACTGCTCCAATTAACTTCATGTCACAACAAGGTAGCCTACCAGTGAAGGCCCACAAATCTATTGGACCACTTGTGACGAGGCTATCTCGTCTATTAGAATAGTTTCTAAGAGTTTTGATATTTCATTTCATGAGATGAGAGGTTTGTTGGAGAAAACAATGTTTTCTTGTGATCTTGATAACAATTGCTTGTGACAAGACATGTCAGGCTGCATTACGGTCTTTAGAACAAGATTTATTACCAATTTTTTAAAAACCATCCACAATATTTCTAATAATATGATGACTTGTTTCTAAACTTTTAACTGTTTTAAAGCCTAAAAATCTCCTAACGGTAGTCAAACTTCTAGTTTTAAACAAATCCAAAAATAATTGACATTTAGCAGCATCAGATTTCTGTTCAAAATATTCTTTAGTGATTTCATAAGAATGATAATGAATAGTTTGGTTAGGTAACTTACCTTCAAGTGATGCTAGAACACTTTCATCCACCTGAATTTGTTTAGGAGTTCTTCGTTGCACACTGTTCAATCTAGATAGGGACAATCAACATATTTTGGCACTCTTGATGATCCAAAAATCATTAGATACCAATTATAATATTTAAAAACCCATTTTAACATCTAACTTGATTCAGAATAATTTTTTATCGTATTGAGGTGATTTGCATAAAAAAATATGTGCTTCTTATCTAAAATCTCATAAATTGATGATCAATTTGAAGAATTATGAGATAACACATCAGAAAATAAAAGAACTCAAATTATACAATATTGATGTCATAATTTACTTCATCTTCAAATCCCCTTTAGATAGTGAGACTGCTCTTCAGTATTTCGAAATTTCAAATTACATTACAACATGGACTTACAAAAGCCAATTTGAAGTATTCTCTGCAATTCCACTGCTCAAACTCAAAAATAGAGTTTACCAAAAAAATTATATTCTTGCTTTGGTAAGATATTTTAAAATGTTAAAATATCTTACCAAAAAATAGATTTCCTTAAATGTTGTTGTAGTTGGACCAAGATTAGAATCACGATCTCTATTGTACTTACAAAGTCATTTTCATTTTCCTATCAATCAATTGGCCCTAGTTATTATTAAGATATATTAAATCGTGATTTTAAAGTTTGTCATTATGGTCTCAGTCAAACATGATATTAACATCTCATTATATCCCACTCTTTGAGTAACTACTTCCCCATCCATATTGATGGTTCGGTCCATTTGTTACATGAAATTTTTTATTTTTGACATTATTTCGAATAGAAAATCCCACATTTTGTATTTCCCAACCATTTTTTTTTATTGTGGAGCATATGCTAAAATAAATATTTCCTCTCTAGTTTCATCCATGTTCTTAATATTCTCCTTCCTTATATTTACCCTCATGTCTCTCATAACCCATTTTATATCTACAACCTATATTAATTTCGTTCATTTTCTTAGTATTTTCCTTCTTTATGTCTACCCTCATGTCTCTCATATAACCCATTTTATGTCTACAACATGTATTGACACATGATTTTTGAATTTGTCATTATGCTTCTAAAAACATTACTTTAACAATATCTCATCTTATTCCACTCCTTGAGTTACTTTCCCATTTTACTAACTCTGTATTTTTAGTTAAACATTAACATAAATTTCTTTTCCATCTTACTAAGTTTATATTTTTGGTTAGACATTATCATAATTTTCTTGCTATCATATTACTCATTATCAATATTAAATGTATATAATTGATATTAATAAATGTATATAGTTGATATTAATATATTTCTTTGTTATGTGTTATTTTTTAAATTTATTTTTAAACAATCTATTTATATTTATAATTAATTTATATAATGAAAAAATATTTTAATTTAATAATTATTAAAAATAAAATACAATTATTTTTTATTTTATTGAAGAAAAAAAATAAATTATACTCGTATGTATATATCCAATTTTTTGTTTAACATATAACCCATGAAAATTATAAACATCTAAATTATAACGTCGACCAAAAGACAAAACATCACTATCCTACTCTATAAAGGTCAATTCATATGTTACTTAATGTAAGGTCAATTCATATGTTACTTTACTTAAAAAATAAGTAAAAAACCAGAAACGTAAAAAACATTAGTAAGCGAAATTCATGGAGAAAAAGTTGTTTTTCTTTTAATGTTGCTTAAGAGTGGACTACAACGTTGGGTTGTGGTACAATGTTAAGTTGAAAACATTTACTATACAATATTTCAAGTTCAATTGACAAGTTAATGCACATGAAGTGAAGGTAGGTATATCTTTAAAAAATCATTAACAATTTTTTTTAAATCATTAAAAAAAATTTAAGGTGACAAAATTAAGAATGATAATTATTTGTGACTATTTGCAAATGTGTATTGTATCATTGTTATGCAAGAGAAATTAAGTTATTTAAAATAATTTTAACTTAAAATAATTTATTAGTTGTCTATAAAGGAGCGTATTTTTATTCTTATTAATGTTTTTGGAGCGTATTTTTATTCTTATTAATGTTTTTGGTTCTTGAGTTATTAACTTGATTCTTTATATTAAAGGAAAACGAACTATTAATTTATCAAAAGTAGTTTTAGTTTTTATTCAACCAAAATACATTTTAAGTCTAAATAATATTTATTTTAGGGGTAGAGTAGGGTAGGGTAGGGTATGTATACTTCTATAGACTTTACTAGTAAAATTGTTGGATGAAGAGGGTCTTTTGTCTCACAAACGAGGGGGTCTCATACACCAATTTGGTGTATGGTTTAGCGGTGACCTTAAAAATAGATTATTATTATTATTTAATATCATTTGTGATCATCACTTAAACTACCTACAATGAGATCATATACATTTTAATAGCATTTAACTATATTCTTATACATAAAACAACAATTTAACTTTTCATATAATTATAAATAAACTCATAAATATAATACATATTTTAAAATATTATAAAACAATTAAATCAAAATATACATAGTAGAATTTTAAATTTAAATAGAATTAAAAATTAAAAACTTAATTCTAAATTTTTAAAATGATAGAGGTCAAAATTGAACATCAAACTTTCAAAAAAAATTATATAAATTTCATTCTTAACGGAAAAAAATTAAAAATATAGAACTGAACAAAGACTTAAGAGTATTATTATTATGCGTGGAATGTCCTTTCTACATTTTATGGTAGTTATAGAATTCACTTTTATACACGAATGCAAAGGTATAGATTGTAATTTTTTTCCAAATGAAAATTCTCCGAGAAAATTATATTAATATAATTTTTGATAACATCTTAAGAAAAGGAACAATCTGAAACTGAATAGTCAACTAATAAAAACAAAAGCCAAATCCAGCAAGGAGTTCAGCAAAGCCTATAGCTAAACTGCCCAAGCAGACCTTAACAAGAGGCAGAGATAAAAAATATCTAAATACATATAAGAACTGATTCTAGAGAAATATCCGTCATAGGACTTTTAGATTCAAAAAGGAATGATGATAACCGAAAATACCAATCGAGGAGAAGCAAGAGGAGAAGTTAAAAGACATCCACTTGGAAAGTAGGACTAGCCTTTTCGCCATCCCAAGTGTAATAGGAAATCCTTCCTTTAGGAGTCATGAGGGCTTGTTTGGATAGCTAATCGGCCTCTCCATTCGCTTCTCTGAAAATGTATGCCTTTAAAAGTGGGAATCATTTCTTTTATTCTTCTTTTCCAACCTTCAGTACTGATAGTTTGGAGATTCCCTTTCTGATTAAGCCACTGAATGACAACTTTGGAATCCCCCAATACCTGAATATATTGAAGATTTAGCAACTTTGAAATAGTTAGTGTAGCCCACGCTCCTAATAACTCAGCTTTTGTTTTTGTTCCGTCACCATAGTTAAAAAACCATTGGTAAGCTTGAGAGTTTGGGAATTTTATAGCTCCCCCTGCTCCACAGTTGAAGCCTCCAACTAACGTCGCACCATCAAAGAATGTTATTGCATAACCAGACATCCTTATTATTGAACTCAGTCTTAGTCCTTTATCAATGTTGACTGGAGAATAATATTCAATGTCTTTAGTATCTTAAAGGTGACAGCCCAATCATTGGGATGCAAGTCATCAAACAATGTCATGTTTCTCTCTTTCCAGATAAACCAACAGGTTAAGATCGGTAGTCTTTTTGGGAGTTGTTTATTCAACACCCAAGCATCCATACAATCATTGAGGAGAGAGGGTCCCTTTTCCCACAAACAAGGGGGTTTCATACACCAATTTGGTGTTTGGCTTGATGCGTGACCTTAAAAATAGATTAGTATTATTATTTAATATCCTTTGTGATCATCACTTAAACTAGCTACAATGAAATCATGTACATTTTAGTAGCATTTAACTCTATTCTTATACATGAACTAACAATTTAATTTTTTATATAATTATAATAAATAAACTCATAAATATAATACATAATTTAAAATATTATGTGGTAGCATTATATTTTTAAGAACAATCGGTAGCATTATAAATTCCATCCTCTCGACAAAGCTTCTCTGTACTTTAAATAAAATAAAAAAGTTATTGTGCTGGCACAAGCCTCGGCAGGCACATATCCTCTTTCTCGTTCAGAGATCTAGAAGAGCGGTGAAACGCTGGGATTATCTGGAGAAATTTCTTTAGAGTGGGATAAATATGTCACAGAACTAAGAGGGGTCGGTATTACTCTCCATAACACTATTGATAACCTTCTATGGACCGGAGGTGATTACTTGGGGGTCATCACTATTAGGAACTTATATACGACGATCATTTCCACTCAGAATTTTTCGATTTGGAGAGGTTGGAGATTTAATCTCTGGAAATGGAATCTACGGTTGAAGATTAAAAAAAAGTTATGGTTGGCTACAGATAATAGGATTCTTACTTAGGAAGTATTAAATACAAAAGTTTGGGAGGGTCCAGGATTTGTATGTTGTGTAAACACAACAGTGAAGACATAAACCACCTTTTTTTACACTATCCCTTCTCCAAAACAATTTGGTCCAGAATATCGCACAGACTTCAAATAAAAAATGCATGGGATGGAATTTCTTTTATTGACTGTTGGGACTCATGGACTATAAATTTCATTGTCTCAAATAGGTTGGCAGCGATCACTTGCTGGAATATTTGGAATACAGGGAATAAAGCGATATTTGAAGATAAAATTCCCTCTGCCTAGGAGGTAGTTTTTAGAACTCTTGGCTCTTTTACAAGTGCTCCTTTCTCACAAACTTTACAGATTACTAGACAGAGACCGGTTTTTATGAAGAATGGATTTACTTGTGAACATTTTGATGGGGCATCTTCAGCAAGTGGATTAAATTGTGGTGCTGGAGGTTTCATTAATGGTTAGGATTCATCTAGGTACAGGTGGTATATCAATTGTGGGGAAGACACTAACACCAAAGCAGAGATTTTGGGATCTTGGACTACGCTCACTCTAGCAAATCTTTTGAATATTCAAAACATACAAGTGATGGGGGACTCAAAGGTGGTTGTTGACTGGCTAAATCATAAAGGGAATCTTCAATCTACCGCCATTGAAGGCTGGAAACAAAGAACTATGGAGTTGGCTACAACGTTTCAAGGTATCCACTTTTAGCATATTTACAGGGATTTCAATATGGAAGTTGATCTTCTCTCCAAGCAAGCACTAATGGAACCGAGAGGGAGATTATCCTACTATATTTGGGATGGAGGGAGATCAGGACCTACTTATCATATTAATATTTTCTAGTGCCATCCTAGTTTTTTTGTGGTTATTTCTCTGAGTAGTCGACTAGTTTTCTTCCACATGTTTCTCTGGTATGTATTGAAGTTTTTTTACTTATGTTATTTTCTTCTATGTATATGTACTATAAGGTATGATGGCAGATATTTTGGTGGATGGATCTCTATTGTAATGACCTGTTTCTAATCAAGCTGGCACCCGTTGAATGGACTAGTATCATATTTGGAAAAGAATAATTTGATGATGTAAACAAAAAATTGTATATTAATATAATTTTGGAGCGAATTTTCTATTGGAAAAAAAAAGAACAATTGGTAGCATTACTTAATACATACACCCCAAATTTTCTAATTATATGGGTACAACGAGTTGATACTTTTAAAAAACCTTCTTTGTTAGGGTAAAAAGGGGAATTGAATTATGTTTTAGTAAACCAGCATGAAAGCTAGGACTCATTACATGTGTTATGGGAGCCAACTTTTAAAAAATCGCGCACGCGCCCTGACCTAACTCTGTAACGATTCGGGTTTGAGTGTGCTGCCATGGAAGCCCAGGGAGGGGAGCCGCCGCCCCCTCCTTCCCCCGCCTCCTCCTTCAGACGCCTGGTAGAAGCAAGCAACAAAAAGTCGATCGCCGTAGAAGCCCCGAGCTTTATCAAGAAACTGAACGATATTCCAGAGATCGACCTCCCTCCAGAATTCCCTATCAAAGTCGCCCTGTCTCTCTCTGAACGAGGACTCATTGGTCAGTTTATGGGACTCTGGCCCTCAACCAGATCCACCGACAACTGGATTCAGAGAAACTGGAGACCTCTGATAGCAAACAGTGTTACATGCTACGTGGTCGGGCGAGGATACTTTATCTTCGAATTTATCTCTCAGGAGGATAGAGATATGATATTCAGAAACGGCCCATACTTTATGGGCACTCAAGGACTTTACCTAAACAGATGGACCCCGAACTTTGACCCTGCTTCAGAAGTCCCCAAGGATGTCCCGGTCTGGGTAAGGCTCCCCAACTTGTCGATCCACTGCTGGAACCCCTCCTCACTTCAAGCAATAGGCAACGGACTTGGGCGCTGCATCGACCGAGCAGAACCTAGAGACCAGTACTCTTGTACGAGGATCTGTGTAGAGGTTGATCTGGAGGTAGGCCTACCAGAGGCCATAAAGATGAAGGTCGGTAACTGGCAGCACTTCCAAAAGTTGGACTACGAACAACTCCCGTTCAAGTGCAGAGGCTGCTACAAATATGGCCATTTCCAAAGAAATTGTCCAAAAAAAACCCCCTCCACTGAAAAATAAGGGGATGAAGGATGGCAGAAAGCCCGTAAAGGGAGATCCAGAGCAAGAGGCCAAAGGAATGAACAGACAGAACCACAGAAAACCAAGCCCACGGGAAATACAGAAAAGGAGAACAGCTTCGGAATCTTAGCCAAAGGAATGGAGGACAGAGAGCAAGATCCAACCAAAGAAGTACAAGAGGGAGGAAAGGAAGATCAGAATCCAGTAAACAAAGGGAACACGCCAACAGAAGAAACAGGGACACAAAATAACTCCCCCCAGAAGCAGCTCGGAAGTCAGAACATAGAGGAGGGGGAGATCTCGTTAAGCAGTGACTCAGACAAAGCAAGTGAGGTTTGGGCCACTCCAAAGAAAAAGGGAAGAGGCCAGAAGTCAAAAAATGCAGAAAGGAACCAGGAAGCCCATAAAGCCATCCTCAATGGGTCACAACCCACTATCAAAAATGCGTGGTCGGTTCATAACACGCGGNNNAATGATCATAACCTCCTGGAACTGTAGGGGAATGGGAAGCAAAAAGAAGGAAGAAGCATTAAAAGATATTCTCAAAGCCTCGAAAGCAAGTATCCTACTTCTCCAGGAGACTAAAATGAGCCAGCAAGATGCACTCAAAACCCTCTCGAAAGTTTGGAAAGGAAGTCTCGGAGAAGCCGAAAATGCAAGGGGTGCCTCAGGAGGGCTATGTACAATGTGGGACGCCTCCAAAATAGACCTACTCAGCTCTGACATCTGCATGCACTGGATTCACACCAGAATTATTCACAAAGACACGGGCTATCAGGTAAGCATATTTAATATTTATGCACCACAACTAATGGGGGAAAAAAAACATTGTTGGGAATCCCTACAAGTCTACCTACAACAAAACAATCTCACCAATATCATCTTGGGTGGAGATATAAATATAACTCTAGCCCAGGACGAGAAGAGGGGCGACTCGATAGTGAGAGATCCGGCTAGAGAATGGGTAGAGGACTTAGCCTCCGCATGGGACCTACTTGATATCAAACCAGTCAAAGGTCGTTACACGTGGACCAATAAGAGAATTGGTCCTGGGCATATCGCTGCCAGATTGGACAGATTCCTTGTTCAAAGCTCCTTTCTATTGCTAGGACTTGAAGCAAAGGCTGAAATTTTGGCCCATAGTGTTTCTGATCACAAATCGATTCGGTTAGAAATCAAAAAAGATCAAGTCAAGGGGCCCATCCCCTTCAGATTCAGCCCAAACTAGATAAATGATCAAGGATTTACAGCGCTAGTAGCAAAAGTATGGGCCACCACAATCCAAGGTTCAGCATACTATGTGTGGGAGGAAAAAATTAAAAGGCTGAAATATGCTTTGAATTCATGGGCCAAGAGCCAAACGAGCCCTATAGCAACGTGCCTAGCAGCCCAAAGCCAACTCGAAGCCCATCAGCTAACAATGGAACAGAAGGAAATCACCTCGGAAGTCTTGCAAAAGGAGGACAGCCTGCAAAGGCAATGGCATCAAGCCTGTAGAATGGAGGAAAACTATTGGCGGCAGAAGTCGAGAAGCTTATGGTTGAAAGAAGGAGACCGCAACACAACCTACTTTCACAAACAAGCGAAAGATAGGAAACAATACAAGGCAGTGACGAAAGTTCAGGTTCAAGGGGAAACAATTGCAGATCTAGAAGACATTAAACAAGCAGCTTATGAAACTTTTGAGAAGCTTTATACAGAGCTAAAGAATACGGAATTGTACCAGCAAGGCTACCCACTCATGCTCATTCCAAATCTAATAAATGAAGACATTAACAGCAAGCTGACTAGAGAGCTATCGCAGCAAGAAATAAAGGAGGCCATTGATCAGATGAACCCAGACAAAGCTCCAGGACCGGACGGGTTCACTGCCAGATTCTATCAAAAGTGTTGGGAAATCATAAAAAAGGACCTAACCAAAATGATCCAGAAGTCACAGCAGACCAGCAAGATGGGAGGAAGCACTAACTCCTCTTTTCTGGCACTCATCCCGAAAGAAAAAGGAGCGACCTCTTTCAACAGGTTCAGACCAATCTCTTTGTGTAACACAAGCTATAAAATTCTAGCCAAAGTAATAGCCAACCAGCTCAAGGAA
>ML815832.1:83813-97961 GCA_009831015.1 Picea engelmannii
GGTATAGAGCCCAACAACAAAGCCGAAGCCTTGGCTCTCTAGCAAGGCTTGCAGCTGGCAATCAAACTAAGAATACAGGATCTGGAAATTATAGGTGACTCCAGAATAATCATACAAGCGATGATCAAGGGCTCCACAACTAAAAGCACCAAGCTCAATAACCTGCTTGATAAAATCCACCTACTACTAAGGAATCTGAACACCTATCAATTCTATCACGTTTTAAGGGACTTAAATCGAATTGCTGATAAAGAAGCCAACAAAGACGTTCTATTGGATGATGGAGTGTTGTCAATCAATGGCATCATTGAAAATGTGGAAATCCCATTACCCATCGCAGCTCATGGGCACTCTTCCAAAAGATCGAACGTGCAGAAGCAAAGGATTTGGGCGAAGCTTGAAACAGTGTTGTATCAAGCTGAAACACAGGGCTGTAACTCACGCTGAAACACATTGCTGGAACAGATGATGAAACACAGTGTTGTAACAGAGCTGGAACACAGATGCTGAAACACAGATGCTGGAACACAGGTGCTGGAACACAAATGCTGGAACACAGAAGCTGGAACACAGATGCTAGAACACAAATGCTGGTACACAGATGCTGAAACACAGTGATGAAACAGAGCTGAAACAGATGCTGAAACACAGTGATGAAACAGAGCTGGAACACAGAAGCTGAATCACAGATGTTGGAACACAGATGTTGGAACGCAGATGCTGGAACACAGACGCTGAAACACAGTGCTGAAACAGAGCTGGAACTTATGCTGAAACACAGTGCTATAACAACTGAAACACAGTGATGTCACATATGCTGAAACACGGTGTTGGAACAGTTGTTGAAACACAGTGTTGTTACATATGCTGAAACACAACGCTGGACTGAAACACAGTGCTGGAAACTATGCTGAAACAGCGCTGGATCTTATGCTGAAACAGTGTTGCATCTCATTTTGTTTCTGATCTGTAGGCCCGAAGAAACTCGGGGCAAATTGTAACTGGATCTGTGGCTTTGCCACCCCTCTAATATAAACTATAACCATTTTCGTCAAAAAAAAAAGGGGGAATTGAATTAATGTGAATGGATGATGTCAAAGACATTCAAGAATTTTTTAAGAAGTTTGAAAATCAATATATATTAAAAGAAAAATTTGTAAATTTTTTTTGGTTGACACTAAGATTAGTGTGGATTAGAATGAAAAGAACAAAGAAACTTGTAGGTCTTGGTAATATAGAGTATAGTAGTAAACTGAAGAAAAAATAATTTATTATACATATAAAATTTTGTAAAACTAGGAAATTTTATGTGACTTTGTACTTAATATATGCTTTGGTTTTCAATAACCAATTTCCAAGGTGCTTATTAAGAGTGACAAAGACCTAGAGGTTGATTCAATTCAATAGAGGCAACAAGGCTCTCACCATTTTTATAGCATTTAGGATTATTTTGTTGGAGTGGGTAAAATATCATTAGTCATGAACTTGATTGCATTTCTACATAAGCTAGGAGATTTTACGAGGCAAAAGTTGTGCTTACATTCAATGAGAAGTAATTATTCTAATTGATGCTTATGGGTTCAAAGGAAACCCTAGATTGTTGTTAAAGTTTGTTATTTCCTATCAAAATTTTGTAGGAAGAATCTTAAATGGGCATGTGTTATTTCCAAGAAGAAAAGGAAGCCATTTATCCATATTCCATTTGAAGGTGGGGGCTTGATAATAAAATGCAGACAAGTTTATAGATATTTTTCATGAAATGGACTCTTGCAGTTGCAATAGATGGATGAGAAACCAAGGTTTGACCCTGATGGTATTTTCAAAAGACACATGAATTTAATTGGTTGTGGTAGTGGATTCTCATAATTTGTTGTCATTAATTTTGAGGAAGATATAGTTGAAGGGTGAAGGGAGCCCAATGATGAAGATATAATATCAAATAAGGACGACTTTGACGATCTTGGTTCAACCCATGATTTTGAACATTGGAAATTCACATTCAACTTGAAGTCATTAGTATTAAAACTAATGAAATTCATGATGAGAGGATAAAGCACAAGTTGCAATATAATTCTTTACACATTGTTGCTAACAAGGAATATGGGAAATTTTGAATGATCAACTTATGTCTACAATGGGAAATGTCAATTGGTGATTGAAGTTTCTCCTAATTTTTCTTTCTAGGTCTTTTAATTTATTTTATGGTCCATGGGAGCCCCAACATAGCCTTCAAAGGTGAATTCATTTCATTTTCAAATTTTGTCTATATAATATCAAGAGATCAACATTTTGGGTCTATCATATTTCAAGTACATCAACAGTGATGAAGAAAACCTAGATGAACTTTTCTTTTAGTTTCTTTTTTCTGGTAAATATTTATTTTTTCATATTAGGAAGGGCCCTCGATAGTCCCACAATCCTAGTCTTGAAATTGAAATGGAAAACCAACTCTATAGGATCTAAACAATCAATAAGGCGTTCATTCACCTCCAAGAGTAATTTCCATAAATCAATTCCATAATGCAAAGCATAAAGTTTAAGGTAGAAAAAAATCAATCTTCTATTGGCCACAAATGGTTTATATATTTTATTACAATATGGCACTGGACAAAGTAAAAAATAGCTAACCTAGATGATCTTGACAAAGTCATAATTAACTAAATGACATAAATACATGGAGTAAATGCATGGAGTTGAAGTCGAACATTCTTACATTTATTAATGGATAGAATAAAGAGTGGATGCATCCCACTAATCTAGATATCTGCACCTTATTATCTCCTCCTTATTTAGATTGAAAGTAGGCATCTCCATGTTCTCCACTAGTTGGGCGAACTATGCCTGAAAAGATGACTATGAAAACCTTTTGGCATGAGTGGGGAGTTGACCTTGATGAACAACAAGATAGGAATGGTGCTATTAGTTTTTGGTGGACTGAGTGTGCACATGAAACAAGGTATCTTTGGCCTATGATGGCTAGAAGTTTGGTATATTATTTGTAGGATGTATAACCTACACTTCATCCTCTAAAAGAGGAGGCTCATACAATTTCATATTTTAGGCATGGATAACATCATGAATCCCTAGCAGAGGAGGCCCAATCCAATTGGTGCATGTTGCATTAATATGCCATAAATATCATATAGGGACCATAACACATTGATTTGAGTTCTTGGTGTCATTGACCCTTGAAATGTTTTTTATCTAGATGCTATGAAACACAATCACCCACTTGAAATGAGACAGGAGCTCAATGGAACTCTTAAAGAGTCTTATATTGTTGTTGGGAGGTGGCTAATGCTACAACTACTTGGGAATGTACCTATGTGATATTTTAAACAAAAGAGGCAACATTATGTTGTTATTTTCATTAGTTCAAATTGGTTGTAGGTGAAATATTAACTGGAACTTCATATAAAGCAAGGGGTTAATAACCAAAACAAGCTTGAAAAGGAGAAAATCTAATGGAGGAATTGACAGATCTATTGTAGTTGTGTTGTAAAACATGAAGATAATAATCCCATTGCTTGTTGTAGGCATAATATATATGCATAGTATGCACCAAATTGTGATTTACAACCTTAGTTTGGTCATCCATCTAAGGGTGGAATGTTGAGAAAAATAGAGGTGACAACCTAATAAGTGCCACAATGCCTTCCATAAGATACTAAGGAAACAAGAATCACATTAAAAAATAACAGTGAGAGGTAGACATAAATGCAACCAAACATGAGTGAAGGACAATTAAGAAAATTTTTGGGCAATGGTAGTTTTGATATATGCATTGATCAAAATATTTGATCAACTAGATTTATTGATCTTGGAAAAATAATTTTATTTTATATCAAAGGAAAGACATTTTGAATGATTATCAGTTCAGCCCTCAGTCTCATCTTCGTCATGCATATTTTAGAATCAAAATACGAGTATGTATGCCCAAGATACTCATGATTTTGTTTAGAAGTACAACAAAGAAATCGCTTGAAGAAGAACTTCGAAGAATGAAAAATTTTCTAATTGTTGTGCCCTTCTTCCCCTCTCATTTTCCAGCTTAAATTTCCCTTTCCTTTCTCCTCTCTTCTCATACTTAGTCATTTTAACACTTTCCATCTCCTCCCCATCTCCATACTTAGCCATTTTTCCTCTCTTACCCCTTCGCTTCTCTTCTCATCTCTTAGCCATTTTTTCATTTTCTCACTACTCTCCTATTCTTTTCACTTCTCATACTTAGCTATTTTTATACTTTTCATTATTTACTCTCTTCTCTCTCTTACTCTCCTCTCTATACTTTACCATTTTTCCCTCCTCCACTCTAGTCTCCATATTCGACACTTAGCCATTTTTCTCTCTTTCATTCCTTCACTTAGTCATTTCCACGTTCATGTTCATATTCTCATTTTCTTTTATTTTTCTTTTCTATTTTCACTTCCATTATTTCATTTTCCATTTTCTTTTTCCTTTTCCCATTTTCTTATTATTTTTCTTATTTTCCATTTTCTTTTTATATTTCCTTTTTCTTTTTTTGTACTTCCATCCCCAACACTTACCATGTTTTACTCTTCCAATACTTAGTCCGAAGGTCCGCAATTACCCCATTCCACAAACTCTTCAAACACTTAGTTCGAAGGTCCGCAATTGCCCCATTTACCTTCATTCCGCAAACTCTTCCAACACTTAGTCCGAAGGTTCGAAATTACCCCATTTACCTTAATTTTGCAAACTCTTCCAACACTTAGTACAAATGTCAACAATTACCCCATTTACCTTTTTTACCTCTTTTACCTCCACATTCTCGTAACTCCACAAACCCTACATTCAATTTTTTAATATTGTTTTCTATCCTAAGTTTCTTCCCCCTTTTTAGTGGACCTACCATACTAGGACATGTTGCAGTAACATGAGCATGTCCCTTAATGACATGTATCAGTGAGGTGGATCCATCCTCTAATGACATGTTGACGCAGACCCCCTGCCCTCGGGCCGAGATCCGCTCAGGATTTTCACTACAACCACGCCGAGGGTTAACCAACCCCTTTGTTCAAGCCATAAAGGACTTTGGGTTTCAGGGTTTTGCGACCCCTGATGTCGAGATCCTCAACTCTTCCACTTGTTGAAACCCGAAATGTCGAAGCGCCGAAATCTCTGACTGCGTCCTCCTCTTTTCCTGTATCGGGTTTTGCGACTTCGGGAATTCCAGAGCCAGGAACCCTGACCTCTTGTCTCCTAAAGTGTTGAATTTCCGAATCCTAACATGTTCATCAATCTTTGGCTCCTCACCAGGTTTTTCGTCTTTTCGGGGTTTCGGACTTCGCGATTCCGCGAATCCTGTTGCGAGGTTTCCTGACTCTCCAATCACCGAACCCCGAAATAATCAATGGAGTCTGACTCCAACTGTTGATGAAACCTCGCCACCCGTCCTCTCAACTGTCCTCAATCTCTGACGTGGATTCCTGCCACCTATCACCTTTCCTGGGTTTCAGAACTTGAGCTATCCTCCTGTCGCTATTTCCTCTATCTTTTCGAAGCTTCAACTCCGAAATGGCGGCTATACATAATCAACGGATGATCGTCACCCTCCTAATCCGATGGCCCACATGATTTCGGGTTTTCAGGTACCGGGAGTTCGAAACTCTCGATCCCAAAACACTTGTCACCACAAATCCCGAATTCCCGAATTCCGAAACACCGAAATTCTGAAACGCCTTCACAAATATTTCGTGTTTCGCAACTTCGGGATTCCTGGTGTGAAGTGTCTCGAATCCTTGTCAATGTAAAAGTTGAAACTCCGATCCCCGAAGTGCCAAAATGCCACTTCAAGGATTTTCCGAGTTTTGCAACTCCTGGTTTTTCAATACGAAGGCCCTTGACTCCTTGTCGTCAAGACTTCCGGTATTCTGAATCCCGATTTTCTGAAATCTCAAAATTCGCATCAAGTTCTGTCGTGACTTGTGACTTCGGGTTTTTCGCTCCGCTGTGTCCCAATCGCTTGTCCTCAGGACCCCCGAAATGCCGAATTCTGAAATTCTGAAACGTCGAAATTTATGCTCCTCGCCTTCACACACGATAATCCACTTCGTGATTCGGGAGTTCGAGAGACCAAGGGTTTTGTCCACACTTTGGACTTATAACTCCCAAAATTTCGAAATGATCTCGACGGTCTAACAGTCACGATCAACGATCCATATTGGATCCTGCCTCTCGAAGGATGAATTCCTCCAATTTCTTAACTTCCCCACAGCTCTCTTGGATCCTACAGTCCTTGCTATTTCGGGGATTCTCCACAGAGAATTTCGACCTTCTGATTCTTCCCCCAAGAACCTATGTGAAATGGACTAATGTCCCCTCACCGTGACCTTCCTTCTGCAAAGAAACTTCACTTAGATCCTCTTATCAATTATACTTTCCATATGTGGCTTTGCAGCTACAGGCATTTGTTTAGTCCACTGAACCTCTGTCTATTCACTGTTTGCTCCTGCTTCTTCAGGTTTGTAAGGGTACAAATCTGAGATATTGAATATCGGTGAAATTCTGATTCCATCGGGTAACTCGATCTCATATGCGTTTGCCCCAAATTTCTTTACGATCTTGCATGGTCCAATCTTCTTCATTTTCAGTTTGTTATATGTTCCCCTTGGGCACCTTTCTTTCCTCAAATGTGAAAGAATCAGATCACCAACTTCAAACTGAAGTTCTCGCCTATGTTGATCTGCTCTGTGCTTGTATTCTTGACTTGAATTTTGCAAACATTCTCTCACTTGGCTGTGAAGTTCCTTCATTGCTTCTGCAAAATCCTCTGCACTAGCACTTCTAGTTTCATTCTGTTTTGAATTCTTCAATTCAGAAACTCCCCTTAGCTGCATTCCATACACAATTTGGAATGGACTCTGCCCTGTGCTTCTATTGATCAAATCATTATAAGAAAATTCCACCTATGGAAGAATGTGATCCCACTGATTGTGGTGTTCAGTCACTAGGCTCCTTAGTAAATCTCCCAAGCTCCTACTCACAACTTTTGTTTTCCCATCCATCTGAGGATGACAAGATAAGCTAAATGACAAACTTGTCCCCATATTCTTCCATAAATTCCTCCAGAAATGTCCCATGAACTTGGTTTCTCGATCAGAAGTAATATTCCATGGCAAGCTGTGAAGTCTAACAACTTCCTTGAAAAACAGGTTCGCAATATGAGTTGCGTCGCTAGTTTTCTGGCATGGTATAAAATGTGCCATCTTTGAAAATCTGTCTACCACCACAAAGATTGAATCAAATCCTCTTTGTGTTCTTAGCAGCCCCAATATAAAATCCATGCTCACTGCATCCCACGGCCTCTCTGGTATGGGTAATGGCTGGTATAACCCTATGTTTTGCCTTTTTCCTTTTGTGTGCTGACAAATTCTACATCTGTCCACAAATATTTTGACGTCTGTCCTCATCCCTGGCCAAAAATATGAGCCATTTAATTTCGAGAACGTTTTGTCATGACCGAAATGTCTGACCAATCCTCCACTGTGTTTTTCTTTCAACAGATTCTCCCTCATGGAGCATTTTGGAATACATAATTGATTGCCTTTGAATAATAATCCATCCTAGATCATATATTCCGTCCACTAGCTTCTGTCCCTGAGAATTGGATTCTCAGATGCCTCATACGCCTCTTTAAAATCTGGGTCACCTTTGTACATTTCTTTGAGGTTATCAAAACCCAAAGTTTTGACTCTGAATTCCTGCATCAGCAAACATTTCCTGCTCAAAGCATCAACAACTTTGTTAGCAGTTCCAAAAATATGTTTAATTACAAAAGTAAAATTCTGCATATATTCCATCCATTTTGCATGCGTTTGGTTCAACTTTTCATGTTGAGTCACGAATTGCAAAGCGTGACTATCATTGTACAAAACAAACTCTTTAGGAACCAAATAATGTCTCCATTTCTTCAGCGCTTTTATGACTTCATAGAATTCCTTGTCATATGTTCAATATTTAATCTTTGCTTCATTCAGTTTTTCACTGAAGTAGGCGACCGGCCTATTGTCCTGGCTCAAGACCGCTCCAATTGCAAACCCACTTGCGTCACATTTGACCTGAAACGTCTTGTTGAAATCTGGCAACACCAAAATTAGTTGTTCAATAATCTTCCTTTTCAACAGATTGAAACTTTTCTCTGCTTCTTCTGTCCAGTAAAAACACTTATTTATTTTCTTCACCGTGTCCATCATCGGTGCGTTAATTCCGCTAAAATTTCTGATAAATTTCCTGTAGAAACTAGCCAATCCATGAAAGCTTCTAACTTCAAATATACTCTTCGGCGATGACCAATTCTTAATCGCCTCTACCTTATTCGGATCCATTTTCAGCTCATCTGCAGAGATAACAAAACCCAAATAAATGAGTTATGTCCTCATAAATTTTGATTTCTTCATATTTATCAGCAACTTCTCTTGCTGTAATCTCCTCATCACTGTAGCTAAATGCTTCAAGTGTTTTGTTTCTATCTTGCTGAAAATTAATATATCGTCAAGATATACGATGACGAACTTCCCGATAAACTCCTTCAGGACTTCGTTCATCAACCTCATGAAAGTACTAGGCACATTTGTTAATCCAAATGGCATAACAAGCCATTCATACAGCCCTTCATTTGTCTTTAACGTTTTCTTCCATTCATCACCTTCTCTCATACGAATTTGATGATATCTGCTTTTCAAATCAATCTTTGAAAAAAAAATTGTTCCACTCAAGCAATCCATCAAATCATCCATCCTTGGCAAAGGAAATCTATATCTGATGGTAATCTTGTTGATTGCCCTTGAGTTTGTACACATCCTCTAGCCTCCATCTTTATTTGGGCTGAGTACTATTGGAACAACACATGGACTCAAGCTCTCTCTAACCAATCCTTTATCCATTAAATCATGGACCTGTCTCTTGACTTCTTCATTCTCCTGCAGTGTCAATCTGTACGCTGCTTTGTTCGGTAAACTGGTTCCAGGTATAAGATTGATGTGATGACTTATACTTCTGATCGATGGCAACGAACAAGGTAGTTCGTCCACTACTATATCAGCAAACGCTTCCAGCAACTTCTAGATTTCCTCTGGTAAATCATCCACTCGTGTACTGGTTAAAACAATTATAGGCTTCCTGACCACAACAAATTGTGTGTATTCCTTCTTCTTAACCTCCTTAAGAATTTCATTCCCACTCATGAGAAGTACAGTGTTGTTCACCTCTAGTTTCACTTCGTTATTCTTAATCGGCAGCAACATGTGAGTTCTCCCATTCTTCTCCAGGGTGTATGTATTCTTTCTCCCATCATGAATCACATTCCTGTCATATTTCCATGGTATACCTAGTAATAGATGACAAACATCCATGGGAATAACATCACATAGTATTTCATCCTTATATCCTCCTATTTTAAATTCAACTAAACATTGTTTAGTGACATTTACCTGATGTCCTTTTTGCAACCATGAAACTCTGTATGGGCTTGGATGTTCAATAGTCTCCAGCTCCAGCTTTTCTACCATCTCTGTAGAAACAAGATTGTTTGTGCTACCACTATCCACGATGACCTTACATACCCTGTCTTTGCTCTTGAAAGCGGTCTGAAATAGTTTGTTCCTTTGGACTGAATTCTATGTCTCCTTCTCTGGAGTTAAGAGAACTTTCCTCATCATTAAAGATCCTCTGCCCTCAACATCTTCTGCCTCAACATTCCATTCTTGTGCTTCGGCAATGTGAGTTTCACCTCCTTCTTTCTTTCTATCTGGACATTCATAAGATTTGTGTCCATTGTTTCCACAAGTAAAGCATTTTATTACTCCACCTTTGCCTCTTCCTCTTCCTCTGGTTCAAGGAAAAGTATATCTATCAACATACTATCCTCCCTGTGAGCTTCCACCTCTCTCAGTTTGAGTTTGAGGTTTCTTCCACTCTTCTTTAGGTTTCTCATTCCTGTCTTGGGCAATTGTTTTGCCTCTGGCTTGACTTCTGCCTTGGCCTCTCTGACCTTGCTTCCAGATAAGATTCTCTCCAGCTTTCAGAGCCACCTGATAAGCATCCTCCACATTCTGAAGGCTCATCATGCTCATCTCATCCTGAATGTCATATCATAGACCATTCATGTACCTGGCAACCTTTTCATCATCACTTTCCCGATGACTAGCTCTGATGTTTATCTTGTAGAACGCTTCAGTGTATTCTTTCACTGACATCAGCTTATGTCTCAAATTCTGCATCCTCCGAAACAGAGTAATTTGATAATCCTTGGGTATGAATTTGGCCTTCATCTTTGCAACCATTCTATCCCAACTCTTGATTTACTGCTTGCCTTTGCAGCGTCTGTCAACCTGCAGTTCATCCCACCATAATGTTGCATGCCCTTTAAGTCTTGTGACAACATGTTTGACCTTCTTGTCTTCCTCGACATCCTCATAGTCAAAATATTTATCCAGAGCTCTAATCCAATCTAGAAGCTCTTCAACATCCAGGTTTCCCTCATACATGGGAATCTCCATTTTTTCCCTGGCACCTATCCTTGCAACAACCCTGAATAGGCATTCATCTGCTGCATCTTTGGCCGCAACTTCTTCTCCTCCATGTCCAGCTTCATTTTCACTGTCAGCCTCACTGATATCCCCAGTGTTGACTGTGCACCTCTGTGCTGTCTCCATGGCATCAAACCTAGCACGTAGTTCACGCATTTCCCTTTCCACTTCTGGATCAGGCATTTCCCTCTCTCTCCTTCTCGGGGGCATGGCTGTAAAATTTATCCTTTCTCTACTATAGAAAGAAAAGAACTCTTTCTCGCCCTGATACCACAAATGACGCAGACCCCCTGCCCTCGGGCCAAGATCCGCTCAGAATATTCACTACAACCATGTTGAGGGTTAACCAACCCCTTCATTCAAGCCACAAAGGACTTCAGGTTTTGGGGTTTCGCAACCCATATGTTGAGATCCTCGACTCTTCCACTTGCCAAAACCCGAAATGTCGAAGCGTCGAAATCTCTGACCGCATCCTCCTCTGCTCTTGTATTGGGTTTCACAACTTCGGGAATTCCAGAGCCAGGAACCCCAACCTCTTGTCTCCTAAAGTGTCGAATTTCTGAATCCTGACACATTCATCAATCTTTGGCTCCTCACCAGGTTTTTCGCCTTTTCAAGGTTTCGGACTTCGCGATTCCGCGAATCCTGTCGTGAGGTTTCCTGACTCTCCAATCCCCGAACCCCGAAACAATCAACAAAGTCTGACTCCAACTGTTGATGAAACCTCACCGCCCGTCCTCTCAACTATCCTCAATCTATAACGTGGATTCCTGCCACCTGTCACCTTTCCCGAGTTTCGAAACTTGAGCTATCCTCCTGTCGCTATTTCCTTTATCTTTTCGAAGCTCCGAACTTCGAAATGGCGGCTATACAGAATCAACGGATGACTGTAACCCTCCTAATCCGACAGCTCACATGATTTCGGGTTTTCAAGTACCGAGAGTTCGAAACTCTCGATCCCAAAACACTTGTCACCACAAATCCCGAATTCCCAAATTTTGAAACACCGAAATGCCGAAACGCCTTCACAAATATTTTGTGTTTCGCAACTTCGGGATTCCTGGTGTGAAGTGTGCTAAATCCTTGTCAATGTAAAAGTCGAAACTCCGATCCCCAAAGTGCCGAAATGCCACTTCAAGGATTTTCCTGGTTTCGCAACTCTGGGTTTTTCAATACAAAGGCCCTTGACTCCTTGTCGTCAAGACTTTCGGTATTCTGAATCCCGATTTTCCGAAATCCCGAAATCTGCATCAAGTTCTGTCGTGACTTGCGACTTTGGGTCTTTCGCTCCACTGTGTCCCGATCACTTGTCCTTAGGACCCCCAAAATGTCGAATTCCAACATTCCAAAACGCTGAAATTTCTGCTCCTCACCTTCACACACGATAATCCACTTCGCGCTTCGAGAGTTCGAGCGACCAAGGGTTTTGTCCACACTTCAGACTTATAACTCCCAAAATGTCGATATGATCGCGATGATCTAACAATCATGATCAATGATACATATTGGATCCTGCCTCTCAAAGGATGAATTCCTCCGATCGCTTAACTTACCCACAGCTCTCTTGGATCCTAAGGTCCTCGCTATTTCGGGGATTCTCCATAGAGAATTTCGACCATCCGATTCTTCCCCCAAGAACCTCTGCGAAATGGACTAATGTCCCCTCACTGTGAAATTCCTTCTGCAAAGCAACTTCACTTCACTTCCCTTTGAATACTTCAAAGGCACTACCCCTTCTGAGCTTCTCTAATAAATTCAAGTCTCGAAAAAAGGGCCTTTTCTCACACTCCTTCCGGCAGACCTTCAAATACTTCTGTGTATTTGAACTCTTGACTTTGTGCACCTTATGAAACAACAGTCTCTCTCTCACTTTTACACCTTAGTTAACAATCTTCTAAGGACTCAACTGGCGTGCACACGCCTTGCACAGCTCCTGTGCTTCTCTTGCACTTCTGCTGGAATGAGAACAATGGTATCCCTCCTGAGCTTTCAGAGATGAACTCTGAACCTTCGTCAACGCACACCTTGCGGACATTTCACTGCACTCCTTGCAGGAAATTCTCTCACTCAGGAAGAGAAACAATTGAAACTCATTCTCTTTCTTCTCTTAGAATTTAAACATTCAACATGAAAACATACATTCACAGTACTAAAGCAAATACATAATAGATAGCATAAAACCACTGTAAGCAGACCATTCAACATGCACAAACAGAAAACATCATAACACCATGAATATGAATTAAAGCTTCATATATTAATTCAAAGCTTTTGTACATGAGTTCTTCTTCTCAACTCTCTGCTACAACTCTCTCTTCTCTGGCTCTATGCTAATGCTACAATGATCTAATTCTAATTGATACAATGATACAAAGATGAGGGTGTCTATAGTCATTTTCCCTCCTATTCCTAAAACTGTCAAATCTGGAATTTAAATCTACCTACTTTCATTAACTGGGCATAAATGCCTCTACATTCTATAGATGAGATTGAATCGCTCATGACCTGTTTACAATATGCAAGTACGCTTTCTTTTAACCATTACATTAATGCTTCAAAAACATTTCCAAAACGTGTAAAATGTATGTTTCACTTTCCAGCTGTCTTCTGCCTTCATGCTCACTTGGCTGGCTGCTTGCGGTACTCCTGCATCACATGTGGTGGTGATATGAACCAATCCCTTAATTACATGTGCAGTGATTATAATCTACCCATGGGTGACACATGGTAATGTCATGGGTGCTAACTGGGTTGTGACTAGGCTATGACTAGATGTGACTAGAACCTACCCATGGGTGACACATGGTAATGACATGGGCGCTAACTGGGTTGTGACTAGGCTATGACTAGATGTTGACTAGGGCATCAAAACTTTATTAATTCATGAAACTTTCCTAAGGCACGAGAGATACACCAAAGTCTCTATTGGTTCGCCAAAGTACCATTTTTTTACCAACCTTTCACTTCACTTTCACTTTACTTTCACTTCACTGTTAACCATATTCCGCTTTCCCATACCCTTACATTAAACCATTTTCATGATTACATGGGTTTTAGACATATTATTTTCCAATGCATCTATTTTAGTGTTTTTGAGTGAATTTATGATTAAATATTGGAAAAATGACATGTTTACACTTATATATGAAAGTGGGATGAGTTTCATGATGTTTACAGGTGTATTTGAAGACTCCAACCAAGTCAAATTTGACCATCAAGCCTCAAATTCGAATTTCCTCCTCAAATTTCCTCTTTGACCATCAAGATGAAGATTTGGAGATTTACTCAAGTATCTTGGATGGAGATTAATCATGAAAGAGAGATTTGTAGAGAGGATTTGTAGAGATATCACTTGATAGGTGTGAGCACATGGTTGTAACCAAATGAGACATTTGTGGATCTCGGAGAGATTTGTGGATCTAAGTTATCTTAAATTTGTTAGAAAAACAGGCCCGCGGAGCAATAAAATAAAACAAATGCAGAAATAAAACACAGAAGATACACAATACAAGAGAGACACAGATTTACGTGGTTCACCCAGTGTGGGCTACATCCACCAGAGAAATTGCCAGGTCCTTTCTTTATTATTATCCAGCAA
>ML815832.1:107949-121796 GCA_009831015.1 Picea engelmannii
AACATCTTTCGGCCGAACTCTTGTTCGGCCGAACGTTTTTTCGGCCGAAAAATCTTTCGGCCGAAACAAAGTTCGGCCGAAAAACTAGTGCCGGAAAAAAATTATCCGGCCGACCAAATTTCTACACGCAAATCGAGGGCCCGATTATGGCTCCGTTCGATTTGACGTTTATGTTTTCGGCCGAAAATTAAGTCTTTCGGCCGAAACTATTTTTTAGTTCCGCCGAAAAGTTGTTTTTCGAAAATTTGGAAACCCGATTGTCACGAAAGTGTAACCCACCTTCGTGATTTCACCCACTTAGTCATTTTTACCATTTTTTATCCCCTTACCTACCTCCTTTACCTACACATTCCCATAACTCCACAAACCCTACATTCAATTTTTTAATATTGTTTTCTATACTAAGTTTCTTCCCCCTTTTTTGTGGACCTACCATACTGGGACATGAGGCAGTAACATGGACATATCCCTTAATGACATATGGCAGTGAGGTGGATCCATCCCCTAATGACATGTGGTAGTGAGGTGGCTCCATCCCCTAATGACATGTGGCGGTGATATGAACCAATCCATTAATGACACGTGGCAATGACTAGGACCTACCCATGGGCAACACATGGTGATGACATGGGCGCTAACTAGGTTGTGACTAGTCTATGATTGGATGTTGACTAGTCCATCAAAATTTTATTAATTCATGAAACTTTCCTAAGGCACGAGAGATACACCAAAGTCTCTATAGTCTCCTTTATTCCACATAAAGACTATGAAAAATTGTTCATTATAAACATTAAACTCCTCATCACCACAATGCATGTGGGATTTAAAAAGGAAAATTTTAATGAAGGGCTAGGATTGATCCATGAATTTGATGAACGACTGCTGAGCAACGAACTTCTAGAGGTCATAACTCGAGATCTGGGAGTTACATTACGACAAACTATACCTCATTGGAAAGGTAACTCGATGAAGAACATGATGGAATGTGTTTCAAGGGATGAAATTGGCTATGATTCTCTCATAAATTGAAAGAATAGTTAGGTATGTTTTCACGGTTTGTTGATAAATTTGCTTGGTACCTAAACTTCCTGAGCTTATATCTTGAGATCCAAAACTCTTAATCACACTTAGGAGGACTCGTTGGAAAGATAGGAAAATGAATATTACTTATAGAGTAGTTTCCATGGCTGAGAAATCAACTATCATGTTCGAAAAATTAAAACATAGTCCACTTTTTTTTAAGAAAGTTAGCTTCAAGTTTTGGAATTGAAATTTTATTAAATGTCTTTTATAAAGGGATAAAGTGAGTCCCACTTGGAGGCATGAATTTCAATGACAGAAAGTCATTAATGAGACTTCAATAAAGTATTAATTAATGTATTTAGTCCAAAAAGGAAGCGTGTGGAAAATTCTAGAAAGATAAAGCCTAACTACTTCAAGAACATTGAGAGTAGACTTTAAAAAGGCAAGAGAAGGCATCATCAAAGCGTTAGCAGTAAGAATTTTCTTTAGTGGTGAAGAGTTTGCAAGAAGAAAATCTCTATCTTTCAAAGATTCTATGAATTGGCCTACTAAAAAATTTATCTCTACATCTTCTTCCTTTCTGTTTCTTTTCATCAATTCTTCCATGAATGTATGGAAAATAAGAAGGTTTGGGTTTGAGCAATTCTTTGTCTAGAAAACTTCAGTCATCTTGTAGCATTTTAGGTCCAAAGGAGAGAAATCTCTACTTGTAAAAAGTAGATGTCGTTTATTTCAGTTCATGTGATTATCATTGGAATATTTTGAGGTTGTTTTAGTTGTCTTTCTCCAGACATTATTGAACTTGTCATATTGGGATATTGTTATAAATTTATCCTGCAAAGATCTATTTCGGGGTATTACATTAATGATTTCTCGTACTTTAGTTGAAATCATGGAATTTCAAATGTATTTCCTATCACAAAACAAAATGAGTAATAATGAAGTTATCATTTAAATTTCTTTAAAGACCTGTTCATTTCTTCATGTTGCAAAAGTGATAGCAGATTCCAAGTTCACTTTATCTTACAAGAAAGAAATAATGTTTGTTGAAAGGAGACTCCAAAACCTTGTAGACACAAATCTTTGCTGACACACTTTATCCTATATTTTCTTTAAATGATATGATGTATATTTGTATAACTGTATATAAGGGTTGTACATTTGTATATACAAGCTTTCTTGGAAGATCTTTCGAGATCTACTCTTTAACATTCACCCTTTACATTCTAGAACCATACTAAGAATCTTCCAACATTTCAGCCAAAGAGGAGTACCACCTCTATAAAAACGCAAGGGGATTCATATCCTTGTAAGGTTGTTTGGATCTTGACCAATCTAAACATCAACGATATGGTACAAAGATCTATATTCTAGAAAAGTAGTAAAAAACTACGAGAATGCAATCATATTTACAAAGTCAAAAATAGATAACCTAGACCAACTAAGTCTATCATTAAGATCAACTAAGTCTATCATACAAATAAAATGGAAATAATCCCCAACGATTAGCTTGATGGATAGATGTTCTTATGTGAAGGTCACAGATCTCTTAGAATCAAATCCATTAAGTCCCTAGAGGTTACCATCCAGTTTTTCAATCAACAGTTACTATTGTCCTTCATTTAGAAAACATAAAAAAGTGGAAGAAAAACCATGGGGAAGGTGGAAGAAGCAGAGTGCGAGGTGGCAAGGTACCATTATACTCACTTAGAATATTACTTAATAAAAAAGTGAGTAATAAATTATAATTTTATAGAAAAAAATAAAAAAAATAAATATGTTTTAATATCAAAACAAAACAAAAATAAAAGTATCAAAATTATTATGATACCAATATCATTCTAAATTCATAAGTATTAATCATGATTTTAATAATATAACTTTATTTTTAAAATTTATAATATTAAAAATCATCAAATTAAAAATAATAAAATATTTATAAACTCCCTTCTGCATGAAGAACAATATCTAAGGTTCGATTATACCACCAAGAAAAAAGTGTTTTTGAAGATATATAAGTTATACTTTAAAATGTCAAAATCTACTCACTTATGGATGCAGTGTGCGTCACTGTTACATGATATATATCTCAATAGGCCGTTCTTTTCAAAAATCAATGTCAACCTAATGGCCTTTTGCACATAAATGGTCATTACATTCTAGACGTTGAAGGTGTCCTAATTACATCACTCTCCAGGTAGAAATAGAGATAAGGACCAACCAATTTAGTGAACATTGATGTGTGTCACTATTATGTTTTAATAGACTGTTCTTTTCAACGATTAATGTGATCTTCTCCTCTACACCCTTGGCTGGCTGCTAGATTAAAGCCTCTTGTACTTCCCCTGCTAATCTGCGGGGACTTACTTACCTGAGGGCTATTTGAAGGTGTTCCCTAAGTTTCATGGAGAAAATGGCATAACTGCTGAGAACACATAAATGATCATTATATTCAACGTCTAGAATAGATGGTCATAAATGATCATTATACGCAAGATGTTGATGGTTTTTTTTTAAAAGACAACACTCTATTTTATATGTTAGTTATAATGTCCAACTAACCCTCCAAATATTTCCCTATGGTGTGAAGAGTTGTGTACATATTTTAACCATTAATTTCACCCACTTAGTTCTATTTTATATGTTAGTTATAATGTCCAACTAACCCTCCAAATATTTCCCTATGGTGTGAAGAGTTGTGTACATATTTTAACCATTAATTTCACCCACTTAGTGGTGCTCTACACTATATAGCCACTATATTCGAGATGGTAGTTTTTTTTCTTGGGAAAACATCACTTTTCATAAAAGTTCTTGTAAGGAGCAACTAAAATATTTGGTCTTTGGAATAATGTGCTTATTATTAATTATAATAGTGTTTGTATTAATGTGTTCAAGAATCTGAAAAAGAAAAAAGGGTATATGTTTCGTATATATAGAAGGTGTAAGTTAAAAAGGGATAAATTTAATCATTTTTTCTTCAAAATTATTTTCCAAATTTGATATGGATTTTGTGGAAAGCTATAGTTTTATGTAATTGATGAGAATTTTGATCATGGATCTTTGTGTATATGGGTTTTAGCTCATTTTAAGAAGACCTATATCTTCAAAACTTCAAGATAATAAGTGGATAAGAGTGGAACCTTGTCTTTTTGGAAAAACGATATAAACTCATTGGAAAAGTTGAGTTTGTTCATTTTATAATACATTTGAATTATTAAAATGTTTGTTCAATTTCTAAAAGAAATTTGGCTTCATAACTATGAATAGGGTCATTGCTAAACTTTTTGGTACACGTGTAATTGTATTGTTGGTGCACACAACCATAACTATCTTTGATGACAAATGGCATTCCTTGTATGCACAAGGAACTAAGACATGCACTTGGAGTGGAAGTGTGCATGACATGTTGAAATGTGCATGCCTTAGCTCTATGTTGTTGAGGTAAGGGGCACTTCCCCTTAACCCTATAAGATGAATTAGGGACCAAGGGTGGCCCAGTTATAGGAGGTTGGTGTTGGGCATAACTATTTTTTAATATGCATGCCTTAGCTATATGTTGTTGAGGTAAGGGGCACTTCCCCTTGACCCTATAAGATGAATTAGGGACCAACGGTAGTGAGGTTATAGGAAGTCATTGAGGATAACTACTTTTTAAAGTGTATAAGGTTGTGTGTTGCATACATATAGTTGTGTTCAAATCATTAGAAACTGAAAAATAGAGGTAGTTAATTATTGTATTAGACATAGTAGTGAAGTAAAGTTGATTATAAAAACAAAAAGTCAAGTGTTGGAGATTGTACTAGTGAGTGTACATTTAACATATATTTTGATAATTAGTACAAGAATAGATCATTACTTTATCAAATAATAATTTAAATTGTTTTATTCGGGTAAACCCTAAAATCTTGGGCATAAGGTCAGTCAACAACAAGGATCAAAGCCATTATAACAATATACTGGTTACAAGCTCAACATATCACTTAAGGAAATGGATAACAATCATTCCTCCCAACAACTCAAGCTAAATTTAATTGAAAATCTATTATCATTATCTATATCATCAAATACAATATTATTTATGTCATCAAATACAACCTTACAAAAAGACTTAACAATATATAGAAAATAATCATTAATAATTAAATGTTAAAATATTTTCAATCCAATTTAGTTTTAAGATAACATTTTGTATAATAGTAAAATTGTGTTTTATATAATTATTTATATTAAATACTGATATAAATTAAAAAAATGTTCTTTTGAAAAAATCACAAATATTCAAACAAATAAAAGTTTTTAAAAATATAAAAATGATTTTATTTTGATATAATTTTTGTGATTATTACCATTTCTCCCTTACCAATAAAGACCAGAGGACCTTGTCCATCTCCACAGGTAACTCCAGAACCTATTTTGATCCACAAATTCAAAGTTGTAGATTGTTGTACGTGCACATAGAGGTGGTGGCCAAAAGGCTGTGGATTTATGTAAGAGGTTTGATCAGAGTGCTGGTGATTGTCGGAGTCTCAATGTCAGAGGTAAAACTTACCATCAGTGGATGGATTCTTTAATGAGTTGGCGAACCTAAAGGACAATTGCTTCTGTCGCTGACATCAAGCACAGTTGCTTCCATTCCTGCTCATAAACCAAATTCCATATGACTGTCATATGGGTACAAGGAGTTGTTATCGAAAAACTATTTGTATGGAGGTTTAAAGTGGTAAATTCAGTGCACAGTGTATAGATTATCTCAAAATTATTTAGTATAATATTTAAGAGGGAGAGTAGGGTAGGTTACAATTATTGAATTAGTTGGTAATACATAAGGTAGGTAACAATTTCAAGTTATACTATTCATAGTAGGTATACTATTCATAGTAGGTAGTAGTTAGGTGTTTTACATTTTAGTATAGAGAAGATGTTGTCACTACGAACATATGTATGTGACAACATCTAAAAAATTTAAACTAGCAAAGTTTCACCATGACGACCAGTACATGTATTTAGGCTTAATTATTAATTTTCCATGACATAATAACTTGAAAAAAAAAGTAAGAATAATATAACTACAGCATTATAAAGACTTGGATTACTTTGGTTGGCACCATCAAAATAATTGTTTAAACCGTATGTGCTAGACTTTGTGAATCTTTCTTATTTGTAGTTGTTATTTATACCACTGTAAATCCATCTTAAACCAAATCTATCAAGCATTGATAAGGATCAAATTTCTTAACGTGTAATTTTTTTTTATCATTTACTTATGTTATGTATTAATACCTTCATATTTAATGATAAAAAATTTTACATCTTTAAAAATTTAATAAGTATTTGATAGATCTAAATTTAAGATGGATCTATGTTGATATAAATAACAACTAACTACAAACAAAAAAAAAATATCCACAAAATATAACATAGATAATTTAAACAAATTATTTGAATGGTGTCAACTAAGGAAATCCAAAACCCTATAATGTTGGAGTTATACTGTTCTTCCTATCAATCTTTTATTTCAAATTTTCATTAGGTAGTGGGAAGTTAATAATTAAGCCCAAATGCATATATACCTCATTGTGGTGAAACAAGTTGATGATAAAAAAATAAATAGTCTTCAAGTCATGTAACTTTAAGCTGGTTATTTAATAATTTTAAGAACTTTAAGCTAAGCTAGTTATTTAATGAGTTTAAGGGACTTTTAGGTTACATAATTCCTACTTTCATGTTTTTTTATCAAATCTTTAATTCAACATAACTCTTTGAGATAATAAACTTTAATCAAATTTATAAACAATATAATTCAAGTCATGTAACTTTAAGCTGGTTATTTAATAACTTTAAGAATTTTAAGCTAAGCTAGTTATTTAATGAGTTTAAGAGACTTTTAAGTTATAAAATTCCTGCTTTCAGGTTTTTTTATCAAATCTTTAATTCAACATAACTCTTTGAGATAATAAACTTTAATCAAATTTATAAACAATATAATTGTGATATATAGATTTTATAAATAAATAAATATTTTTTTTATAAAAATTGTTTATAAAAACCCTTACAAGTGTAAGAGGCTAAAGTAAGGATTCAAACCCATGAAGAGGATAGTCTTTGTCATGTTGGGTTATCAATATAATTTTGATATAGATGTTTTATAAATAAATAAATAATTTTTTTATAAAAATTGCTTATGAAAACTCTTACATGTGGAAGATGCTAAAGTAAGGGTTCAAATCCATGAAGAGGATAGTCTTTGTCATGTTGGGTTATCAATCTTTTAATTATATTATAATTGTTCTTTCTATAACAACTTAGAAAGCATATGTTTCCATTTAAGGATATTTTGGATGTATTTTGTAAAGATGATATTTTGAAAAATGTATGAGTTTTAATCATGTTTTGTTTCTAGTTTAAGTGGGTCTAATGGTTAATAAAATGTGTTTCTTCCTTAAAAAATTACAAGTTCAAATTCAAAAGGAGATAGAAAGATAAGATATATATATTTAAGTAGACTTTACCAGTTAAGGATACATCTGAAACTAGAATTTAAAAGTACAAAAAAACAGATACATGCCAGTGGCTAGGGTTTTTGCCCTAACCGCTGGATCCACAAGCCTGTCGTCACCTCTGTTGAAGAATAGTGGGAGAACTCGTGGATCAGAGAAGTTCCCTTCACTTGATGGTGGATTCCAGGGGTGAGGTTTCTCTCTCCATTACTGGTGAAGCGAAACGTGCTGGCTAGGAGCTGCGTTAAATGCTTAATAGGTTGTCTCCAGGCAAGAAATATTACGTCTTAGTGAAGTTGTAGAGTTTCAGGAGGAGCTCGAACAACGGTGGGTGAAGGAGTTAACGAAATCAACGTAGAGGAAAAGGATTTAGGGCACCAGCTGGGAGGATATTGTGGGCACCGAGGAGAGTAGTAGAATTTAGGGAACCTACTTGAAGGCTATTGACGGACGCCCATGAGGGAGTGTGAGCATCATCAACCATTTCTTTGATACCACTGATGGTAGGATAGTCAAGATGACGTCCAATGTAACTCTTCAGACATTCCTTGAATGGTCGTGTACTCGAATTTCTAGTCGAAGATAGAAGGAAACCTTAATCAAGAGCCCATCAAGCCAATGAATCCAAGCCTAATCTGCCTACATATAAACATCTGCGTGGTTCTTTCAACAGCCATGAAGCAGTAAGCACAAGTCTTGGACTTTTACAAGTAAGCATCATTATTAAAATAATGGAGCCTAGGGTTACCATAGGCAATATGGCTTCTCATTAGCATTAGCACTACAATCCACTCTCTAGGATGAATTGGTAGATTATTCGTATGATTCACTAGAGGGCCAAGGGCCAACAAGTGGATATCCACAGCTCCCTTGATCCCATATCTACAAAAAGGTCAAATTGAACGTCAATATTCTGATCTAGCCTCTTTGAGAGAGGAAAAGATGTCTACACCCACATCATCATGGCCAAGATTTCAAGCACCACATGGGGAGTTATTTGGATAGTGAGCCTTGGGAGATCACTTGGCCAAGGAAGGTAAGACTTGCATATGGAACCCTTAAGGGAAATAGCTATGTCATAGCAATTTACTCCCCATGCACTTAGGTCCATTGAGTCAACACCTATGGATTTGGCGTTTGGGGCATTTGGTTTAAGGTATTATGGAGAACGTTTTGATGACTATCATAATTAGGCTCAAGGTTTTATTGGTAGGTTCTTAACTAGTGACTTCATGAGCAGCTTTAACTAAAGAAGGATTGGGACCACGAGGACCAGGGAACCCTCAAAAGCATAGAAAGTGTATCAAGCATCACATGGAATCCATTAATATCTTTTTCAAGTGACAGTATCGAACTCAACCAAATCATGGTAATGGAGGATTATGTGCTTGTAGATTTCTTCGCAAGAGAATGAGAGTAGACTCTCTAAAAGTCTGGACTGTAGAAAAGTTTTTAGAAAATTTTGGATTTTATCTTGGCTACAATCAACATAGTATGGTTCTAGTTAAGGGTTGGTTGGCTTGGACCATTAAAACAATAGAATATCTATGTACTTAATCCTTTAGAAGAGGTGGAAATGGGGCTCTTAGGCTCTATTCCTTAAGAAATGGCACCTAGATTTCAACACTCACTCAGCCTATCATGATTTCACTAAAGTGTGGGTAAGGATGCCAAGGCTTCCTCTGATGCTATGGTCAAAGGAATTTTTCAAGGAAATTGGGAACTCATTGGGCCTCTACTATGAAGTGGACAGTTCCTTTCTAGATTCTAGATACATGGGGATGCAGGCCAATGTATTGATTGGCATCGATTTTTCCAAGGGATTTGCTGACTCCATAACCATTCAAAAGGGCCCCTCAATTTTCTATCAAACCCTTGACTATGAAGGGATTCCTTCCAGATGTGAACAATGCCATGAATATGGCCATTTGGTTAAATATTTCTCATTCAGGTTCAAAAAGAAGGTTAGGGTTTGAAAGACTCCTCAACCTGCAAAGAAAACAATGTTTTCCCCTCCAAAGGAACATCCACCTGAAGAAATTCATATGATCTCATTAGATTCATTAATAAATGAGATGAAAGAGACGCAAGAGCCTCCCTTGGGCCACTCTCAATAGATTAGGGCAATTTTAGGTAAGAAAAATCATCTCCTCCTGCTCCTATCAGAAATTCCTCTAGTCACTTTGATTTTCAAGACCTTGAAGGTAGGTTCAAAACTCCCGGTCATGGATCATCAACATGATTTCCTCTCCAGTCTTCTTGGTTTCACAAACCATCAGACCTCCCTTCTCATTCCTTTGAATGGGTTAGGAGAGGCCCCCTCTTCTGATCCTATGTGATGCAGGAGCATCGAAGTCATCCTCGGGATGCCACGGTGAAGGTGGCTATAAAACGTAATAGTGTCACTACAACAGTGATTGGTTGTTGTATGATATGAATTGGGACAGAATGTGACAAGTTGCAAGCAGTGATGACATTTCTACAAATTGTATTAATGTTGCAGATTGTGACAATGCAACAGATGAGACATTGTTAGATGATGGATGAATGATGAGGATTAATAGGTTGTTGCAGAAGCAGTTGTAGGCATTTTGACTCAGTTGGAATTACCCTTGGTTGTGAAACTTATCCACGTAATTCTATGGAACCACGCATGAGGGAAAATATAAATGGTGGTGATGAAATTTGTCCACATTGGCTAAAGGGACTCCAGAGGATATGTGGATGAAGGAGTGCATTGTTTAGTGGAAGATGGAAGGTCACATTGAATTAGAAGATTCGTTGCGAATAAGAAAATTTTGAAGTGAAAGATGAAAGGGTGTGAAGAATCTATTGGGAAACTGAAGGAAAATAGTTTTTGAAGGTAAATAAACACAAGAACAAGTAGTTGGGAAGGGAGACAGCTTGCAAGAGGAAGAAATTGTAAGCTCATATGTAGCCATGGAACCTATGTAATTTATTTTGTATGAAATGAATAAAAGTATTGGGTTTTGCATATTCAACCCTTGTTTGTGTGCATGGATGAATCTTGTGTGAAGTTATCTTGTTGTGTTGTTGGCATGAATGGATGAAATTTAATTTTGTTGCTTGAATGATTAAATCCCAATAGAGAATAGTTACATTGTGAGTCTTTTGTGTAGGTGGGTATGGGTTTATAGAAAGTAGTGTTTGTCTTTTTTATAACATACAGGTGGATGCAAAGTCCTTGGAAAATCCATGTATGGACTGATGACTCTTTGCAGATGTGGGAGGATCCATGGGTTTGTGAACTAACCTTTGATCATGGGATGAGAAATACATTGTTGTTGTGAGAGCTCAATATAAGATGCTCGTGAGAATGAGAATTATTGTCTGAATAATAATATGAGCATAGAGAGTTTTTTCTAATCACAGAAGCATGCGTTTGCATCCCATAGATATGAGAGGTTTACATATGGGGGCGTTGCCCTAGTTTATAATCTAATCATTGATATCAAGATTGGGCGAAACAACTCGAAAGGTGATGCTACAATGAAGGTAGCATGGAGAGATTGTGAATATAACTATTGTAGAATGCATTGTACAGGTTGTGACTCTCAAGTTGTAGCAAAAGGAAACCCTTGAGTTGTAGAAAAAATAAACCAGTGAGTTGTAGCAGAATGAATGGATGAGAGTTACAACAAAAGAAACTCACGAGTTGCAGCAGAAGGAATGGCTAAGAGTTGCAACAAAAGGAAACTCGTAAGTTGCATCAAAATAAAACCCACAAGTTGCAGCAAAAGGAACCCGCAAGTTGCAATAGAAGGAATGGCTAAAAATCTTGATTTGCAGCAAGAGAATGTGTCGTAGAATGGTTAGAACAGACTATTGTTTTGTAGTGTTTATTTGTGTGTGCTATAGGAGGGCAGGCATGGGTATGTGATAGAAGAGAAGGAATTGGTATATGTGCAACCCTAGGGGTTGTATCATTTCTCTATGTGGAGAAGTTTGTGTGATGACATTACACAGAAGAAGGTTTAGAGAAGAACTTCCTTCCCAATGTTGTGCAAGAGCACGACTTTCCACTGCATATGTACTATGTCAGGCATGGGGTGGAATTCTCCCTGCATCACTAAGCCTCTAGATATTCTTCCTCCCCACTCAAAAAAGGTCCCAGAGATGGAAAACCATAGGGAATCTCTCTCCTCTTAGATAGAAAAGTACAACCTCAGACCTAGAAACAAAGGCCAAGATTTCTTTGAATGAGGAATTGAGGATGGTTTGGGATATTTTGAAGAGAAAAAATGCCAAAGCAAGATAGAGGGGAAGAAAATCCTTCCTCTCCTGAGCTCGGAAACAATCCAAATCTAAAGTTAAAAGTGGTCGAAAATAGTCCTTAATCGAGGCCCTTAGAGAAACCACTCCTAAGGATGGTTCAAAATGATTTTTTTAACTTTTCATTGCAAAGGATTGGACAATTCCTCCAAGAAATTGGCCCTAAAAAGGTTAATAGAATCTCATAACCCTTCTTTCATCTTTCTACAAGAACTGATGATAGATGGGGGAAAGGTGGTTCATGATCTCTCCAAGCTTCTAAAGGGATGGGATTTCAACTTTGTTGATGCTTTGGGATGATCTAAGGGGTTAGTTGCAGGGTAGAAGACAAGACTTTTTTCTTTATCTAACTATTATGCTTTTGTATCAAGATTGGGGACCTCTCTCCTTTCTCTAGATATTGGAAATGAGCTCATATGTCTATATCTCTATGGTCCCTACTATGATAGAATGGAATTTTGGGAACACTTTTATAATAGTTAATGGATCCATAGTGGGTTGGTGGTGCTTGAAGGAGACCTACATTTTTCCCTAGGTGCATTTGAGATTTGGGGTTTTGCTACCTGAGTGGATAGCCTTTATAAATTCTTCATAAAAAAATATAGAACGGGCATGGATCCTAGACATAGAGCTAGCCAAACATACCCCAACTTTGACAAACAAAAGGAGTGGTGAGGAAATAATAGCTAAATGTGTAAACCACTTCTTAGTATTAGAGGATTTTTTGGAGGAGGCTCTCATAATCTAGTAATGGGTCTTTGTTGGTGGAGACTCTCCTCATAGTGTAGTGCTATTGGAGGTGACCTCTACTCAAGGAAATCCAACAACCCCTTCAAGCTAAACCATGAGTGGCTTAAGAAAGTGGACTTCATCCAAAAAAGCAAGGACTCCTAGACACCTTTCAATGACACTCTCAATGAATCTCCAACCATCCAATTCCATAAAAACATGAAAAAGGTCAAATAGATAGTTATTCAATGGTCAAAGGAGAAAAAAGAAAAAGATGAACAAATCCTAAAAGAAGTGGAAGGGGCTCTAGCTTACAGTCTTATGAAAGAAACACAATTATTGACTTGACGAGAATTATGACCTCAAAACGAAAACTCTAGCCCTTAAAACCCATATTTTTGCAAAAAAAAAGTGAAAATCAACCCCCAAATCAAAAGGTGGTGCTACTGGTAGCATCGATTTTCTAACCAGATCAAAATTACAACGTTTTCCGAGCATGGCCTTAAAAAATTAAATAGTTGCTTAGAAAATCCTTAAAATCAACACCTAAATAAAAAAAGTGATGCTACCTAAAGCAAAATGTTTTTTTTAAATGTTAAAATTATAGCTAATTATGACCTAATTGAAACTGTGGCCTTGACAACAAATCCCTATGCAAATAAAAACCCCAAAATTTTATCCTAAATGGTCACTTGAAAATTTATTTACTAACTTTTCTTTTTTAATTTACATTAAAAAAATAAAGAGAAAGGAGAAAATATTCACAACTTTTCAAAAAATACTAAAACTCCCTAAGCTAAAAAATTATATTAAAAAACATTTAAAAAAAAATCAAAATACAAAATTTCATAAAAAATTAAAAAATAAAATTATATATATATATATATATATATATATATATTGTGGGGGCGATGTCGAGCATCACCTCAACACCCCTTCCCCCAAGTGGGCTAGGCCCAGGGCCCATGGTCGTCATGAAACCTGGGTCTCTCCTACGTGGGGGACTAGGGCGATGTCTATGGTTTAGAGGAGTCGGTTAGGGAGAATGTCGTTAAGGAACTCTCTAAGTGAAGTCACTGGTTCGAAACCTCTGGGGACACCTCAAATCCAGTCATGTTAAGGTTTGGTGTGGTCTAGGCCTGGTGCAATCCCTGGGTGATTTTGACGGCTTAGATGCCCCTAAGTCATGGCATCTCAACCACAGGATATATATATATATATATATATATATAATTTAATTTTTATAAAAATTTTAATTTTATTTTTTAAGGTTTTTTTAATTATGTTTTATAGTTTTTTTTT
>ML815833.1:0-27880 GCA_009831015.1 Picea engelmannii
CTCTGATACCAAATGTAAATTCTAACCTTGTAAAATATCTATTGTAAACAGATATTGAGAAAAGAACAGAAAAGATACAATGGAAAATACAAACATTACACAGAGATTTTTCTCCTAGAAACCCAAACCAGGAAAACCAACATATTCTATATTCATTCATTGTGTTACAATGTTTACAATACAAAATACATATAGGAGCCAACGACATCCAAAACCCTAACTCAATGACATGTATTAGTCCAAAACCCTAATTCCTTAACTGGAAATAGAAAACCATCGACAAAGAAACCATGTGACGAAAGACCACCTAAATATAATGTGGTCCCGAAAAATGCAGTCTCAATCTAGAAAAAAAAAAATCGGGGGCGTTGCCCCTGCACGCCCCCCTCTTACACCCCTTCATGCCTAACGCATACGCTATGAACCTACTACACATGCAAATAATATCACACATACCCAACACTTATCCTTTCACGAACTCTCTTTTCGCGAGCTTGCTCTGGCCTTCACCTTCGTTTTCCCGATGCCCAAATCCCCGATGGATGTGGATCTATGCCACATGTCACCCTAGATCCAATGGTCCAAAATGATTTTGTGATTTTGGCAATTGCAAGTCTTCGTTCTTCGCCACCCTTATACACCTAAGTTCCAAAACCCCGATGGCTTCTGGATCATTGCCACCTGTCCTCCACAATAGACGGCTGGATGGTTCTCTTCACAGTTTTGGGATTTCGCGTATCGGGGGTATGGAGTGCAGCCTCCTCTTCTCGTCCAACTCCCGATTCCCAACTTCATGAATAGCCAAATTTAATATGTGTTCTCTTTGACTCTAGATCCATGGGTTTTGATCCACGCCCTCAGATTTGACGACCTAGATCTGATCGCCTTCGGTGCGTGCTTCTCCTGTCAGGACGATGATCCAATGGTCCAGATTTTCTCCCCTATCCAATCCAACGGTATTTGTGATCTTCTTGAGCTTTGTCTCTTCTCCCGGACTTGGAAGACTTTGACCCTTCGAAGGTTCAACCTATGATTTATCTTCTGCGAGCCCTGCAATGTTAATATCGCATGCGTTCTCGAAACCCTGTCTCTCCTGAGCTTTGACAACTTTGAAACCTCAAGGGTTTTCAAAACTTCTGCTCCTTTTTGCTAACACCATGTGCACAAAGGAACTGTTCTTCCTGATCTTTGGGACTTGGAATAATTCCTCTCTCGATGCACACTCCTTGCGCTTTAGCTGCTCGGACCTCTAAAGGTCTCTGTCTCTTCTATCCCTTGAAGAGATGAAAGTGACCTCCTGGCTACTTCCACTCAAGCACACTTTGTTGAGTTTACAAAGTCTTTAGTAACTCTGTGAGTGTGTTCTCTACAAACACTCCTTCCCTCAAAACTCGAAATAGATTTCCTCTCGTGCACTCTTTTCACTAGCTCGATGCCCACCTTGCAAAGCTTCTACAAAACCTTCAGTAGTTTTGTCTTCTCTCTGTGCCCTCCTTTGCAAAACCTTCAGTAGTTTTGTCTTCTCTCTGTGCCCTCCTTTGCAAAACCTTCACCTCCAGAGTATTAATTAAATATGAGGCTTCTCCCTTGAGTTAAATGATTCCATTGGTGCACCCTCCTGGCACGTTCTCGCCTGAATCCAACACCAAATTCAGATGTGCACTCTTTCACTGGCTCACAGAGTCCTCAACACTCGATCATGCAACCTCTTGCATTCAGCCACTAAGAACCTAGACTGAAATCAAAGAAACTCACAGATAATAAAATCTATCTATCCCTGCAGATGGAACCTAACATACATCTACAACATAAAATGAACATGTACATAGCATTCATGAAAGACATATAAACACACATAATCATATGCAGGAAAACTGCTATGTTTGTATTAAATTCAGAATTCCTGTACAAAGGTTACAAAAGATCAGACTGCAACAGAGTCTGGACTCCTCTCTTTTTTTCTCTCTAATCTACCTATCTTCTTGCTTCTTATCCTAATATCATCTGTAGTCTTCCTAACTCATGAAAATAGAAAACAAGATCTTTTACAAAGAGGGGCTCCTCGAGCTCTTCCCTCCATCTCACCTACTCTCATAAATTACATTCAATTACATTCAACGGTTGTCTAGTCTGGATTGGTTCTAGATCTTCATCCTGTCAACCATTAAAGGCGACCCTATATACTACATGCACAAAGGCATCTGTGTGGCTCTTCGACCTTACAACAATTATTACATTTTCGAATTTGAAAATGAGAGGGTTGGTGCCTCTCTCCTCCATTGAATGCGCGCTAAATGTGCTGGCTGGATGGCGCTTCGTTGACATGGAGCAATGCTCCTGCATCACTAGACTTGTTGTAAAGGGGTTTGCACAAAATAAAGGTATAGATTTTGATGAAATATTTTCTCTTGTTGTTAAGATGACTTCAATTATGACTATTTTAAGTCTTGTGGTAGTAGAATATTTTCATCTTGAATTCCTTCTTAGTTTCAGTTGGTCTTCAAGCATGAAGGTGAAGATGATAAATTTTTCAGGTCCAAGGTGGAGTATAGTCCAGAAGGTACAACAACAGTGGAGTTGTTGTGATCAGTCTCCAAAGGGGAGATTGTTGGTTGTGGAGCCTGATTATATTCCTGATTCATAGGTTTGTTTCAACCATTCTTGGACCCCATTCCCTAAGGAGGGGTGTGGGGGGGCTTTCCCCCCCACAACTGTCGCCAAGGGGGTCTAGGGGGGAGGCGGAAATTTTTGTATCCCCCCCCCCCCTGGTAGGGGATTTGGGGGCAGTGCCCCTGAAGAGAAGTATTGGGAAAAATTGCCCTGTAAAATATTGTAATTTTGTAGTCAATTGGACTGTTCATTATAAGGTCGCAGGTATGATGATAAAAGTTATTTTTAGGGTTTTTTTTCCCTAGAAGGAAACCCTCTCTTATAAGGGAATTGTATTGCAACTGTGTATTATCGTGAATGTTTTATTTTGAGAGAGGAGACTACGAGAGAAAGAAGACAAAGTTACATCAGTTAAGTTTTAGGTTGTATCCCTTCATTTTGTTGGATAATAAAAAGGAAGGACCTGGAAATTTCTCTAGTGGATGTAGGCCACACTGGGTGAACCACGTATATCTTTGTCTCTATTGTATTTTGTATCTTCTATGTTTTATTTCTGCAATTGTTTTATTTTATTGCTTCGCGATCTTGTTTTTCTAACACTAAAGAGATGATGTCTCAAGGCCCTCAAGCTGCAGACATGGAGTACTGAGAGACACATGACTAATATCATCCACATGCACAGAAAGAGACCCGCTTCACCACCACACACCCTAGACTTGTGACGATGGCATTCGCCACATCAGATTTCTTTCGAAAGACGATGGGTCTTGCTCCATGAGGCACAATTTAGGTATTGTGGTAAGTGTCACTTTAATATTTGAGGCATTTGAGTATGTTTCATTTAAAGTTGCTTCTAATTATAGAATGTCTTCTTGGAAATGATGCTCTTTTCCATGTTTCACCTTGATGGTTGACATTACTCCCTAGCAAGTTATCACCCTATGGATGTGTTTGCTACTGGGAGGTCTCCTTGACGAATCATCATGCCATTCTTGGTCACACTTACCATTTTTCACACTTCAACCCTTTTTCGTCTCCTTATCTTTTGAGATTTTTGGGTGTATTGACCCAAGAAGGTATTGTACCTCGTTTAATGGGAAGAAGTGGTTGAGGGCCCATAGGTTTGTAGTTGGAAAAAGATAAAATACAATCATACAACTTCTAGATGCTCCCCCCAGGGATCCTGAGGAAAATAAATTTTCTCTCATAAGAAACTGATGGGACCCGTAAAAAATAAAAATATAAAAATTCCAACCAAGGAAGAGCATGTGTGGGCAATGTTTTTCATGCTTAGGTAGAAGTCCCACACATTGTCTTCAACTTGGGGAAGCATAGTGTGACCAGGGTAGAGTCAAGGTGGGTAATTTTTTTCATGCTTAGGTAGAGGTCACACCTTGGATTCAACTTGGAAATATTCTAAATAATTAATGACAATAAATGGGCTTGGAAAAAGGATGCATTGAAAATGAAGGTTCAACACACCCTCTACAAAGGCACCCATATATGAGACAATACAAACCCTTGTATGTGATGAACCCCATGCTCAAAATTATTACCCCCATTCACTTCATATTTTCCACATGACTTAGAGAGGTTTCCACCTAGTAAACACTCCTTGACTTAAGGATTGATTCACCCAATAGGTCACCTTGTCAACCCCCCCATACCTAAACTTGGAAAACTGCATAGGGTCTTTGAGCACTTGTTTAATTTGATGAGGTAGTTTTTCATGTACATTCTTAGGTAGCTCTTATATTAAAAATTATTTTACTTTCCATGATCCTTTGACTTGAGATCCTTAGAGGGAATACTTGTGTATCTTTGTAGGACCTTGTTGATGGACATTTTGGAGGAACAATCCCAACTTGGGCCTTCAATGGGGCAGGAAGCCCACTGGTTGGATGCCATGGCCAAAAAATTTGGGCAGTATAGGATATGCAATTTTCCTTTGGAGTCAAAGGAAGATACCTTGGAGGATCTCACCTAGCCTTTCAATCCCAACTATATGCCTTTAAAGGCTAAAATGTCATCTTGGAGGGCTTGACGCCATGCCTTAGGGATAGGGCATGTGGTGGTGGAGGTGTTTTGAAAAAAACTTGGAACTTTTGATGAGGGATATCCCTTATACCTTGGAGAGAATACCCCAATGCATGAATGGAAGGCCTTAGGAGGCCCAACTCCTTCCTCTCTCTTTCTCAACGATTTGCTAAAGTGACTAAGAAGTCACCCTAGAAGGGGTTGACATCATGTTTTAGGGTTTTCTTCATGTGCAATTTAAATTTATTTTGTAAAGGGGTAAAGTAAAGGAGCTTGGCCTTCTTACTTTTTGGTTTACCCTAAATTTATGTGGACAAACACTTTTTAGGATTTTTGTATAAATAAGGATCAATTTCATTTCATTTGAACATAACTCTCTGATTAGAGAAGACTACTTGGCTGAAATTTTCACCCTACTTGGTAAATTTGGATCATCTCTCTCTTGTGAAACTATCTTATGGTGTTTTCTCTTGTAAAATCGTGAAGCTAAGGTGATTTTCACCTCTTGGAGGCATGTTCTCTTGTTTATGGATGGATATTTCTTGGTAAACTAGGGTTTGATCTTGCTATTTTGGAATTGGTAAGGAAATTTATGATTTTTTTCGATGTTTTCTTCTAGTTTCATTGACAATATTGTCTCAAACTCTTGGAGGAGTATAAGAGAATACACCCTCCACCAAGGTTCATGTTATTTACTAGTTGATAAGCCATTTTTTACAATATTACTAGGAGGAGTAAAAGAGCTTACACCCTCCTAGCCTTACCTTAGTTGGTTTTGCATGCTCTAGGGAGTAGAAGATCCTACACCCCTAGTGATATTGTGTATCTAACTATTATATCCAAGACTCCACTTTCCAAATATATACAAAGAACTAATCTTAATATTTCATTGGAGAAATAGATTATTGCATGGGAATGCATGATTTTACAAGATATTCAAATTGTTCAAAGTGGAATCAATTTTTTTCTTTGATAGCTTGCTTGAGCCACTAGGGAATTTTGATTGGTCAAGGAAATATTATTTCTGTTAAAAAAATTATTATACAGCCATTAGGGCTGCATCAAACTCATCTAAACTTCTTTCTCTTACTCATTTTTCAATCGTCAAAAATTGCGAAAAAAAATTGCCATAATAATCTACTAATCTTAGCACATATTTTGGGTGGTTTATTTGTGATTTTTGGTGGTTGAATTTTTCTTCTGTAGCAACCTTTTTCTACAGCCACAAGCCTGTCATGATATCTATTCAAAAACATTTCTTAACAACCTTACCTTATCACTAAAGTCTAGCTTTATCTTAATTGAGTTATACTAGTCATTGCTAGCTTAATCTCTTGCATCTTCACCTGAATTTCAACGACATATATAGTAGCTTCTATTATAATTTACTTGATAATTTATATCATTGTTTACGGCTGATATATAGAACAACAAGCTTCAATTTCTTGTCCATTTGAATATTGGGCTTGTATACTTGTATTTTCTCTTGTCTCGGGCATGTACAACTCTCTTCTGCATGTACTCAAGCATTTGGAAACCATTGAACATAACCAAGACTTGTTTACAAGCCACATTTCACTTCTTATCTTGACCTATAGGGGAAACATTTTCCATTACTCCAATTTCCATCTCATTTCCCCCTAGGGTCACCTGGGATACCCCCCTTGTGTAGGATTTCTCCTTCACTAAAGTGAGGGGTGTACTTACCTAAGGTGAAAATGGATAGGTATTCCCATAGTTCTTTCCATATTTTGGATTGGGTCAGTATTTTCCCAACCTACAATTTGTGCGATAACATTTTGGCATCGTTGTCGAGGAGGATTTTGAATCCTCTTTCATGCCCTAACGACACCTTGGCAAGCTTTAATCCCAAAGCCTTTACCTCTAGCTTTCCTGGCAACTCCACCTAAGGGAAGTTCCCTTTCCCTTTCCATACTTTGATGAGCCTTGATCTCATCTGATGACTCCATTGAGGTATTATCCTAAGTAATAGAATCATGTCTTTGTGGCACTTCCATGGGGCATACAAGGCCCTGGATATTGATGATGTTTATTGGTATCCGAACGAATTCCCAACATATTGGTTAGATTCCATACCAAATTTTGATGGTGATCCGTCCTCGGCCATTGAACACATTGTCAATATCACTTAGCTTATCTTAGAACTAAATTATTATCATGATGATTTAACAATAAGGCTTTTCCTCTTATCGCTTGAAGAGAAGCAAAGAGATTGGATCAAACATTCTTGTAAGCCTAAAAGTATATCTTCTCCAATGGTCCTTGTTCGATAATTTATTAAGAATTGGGACCCTAGGACTCATAAATTTGAATATACTATTCAGGATCTCAAGGATGCCTTTCTACATGCAAATATTCCCTATGGCCTTACCAAAGATTTGAAGGAGACCCTCCATCTAAAATTCAACGAGAAAAATTTTATGGAAAAAGAGGATGATAATGATGAAGAAAGATTTTCAACCCTTAAATAAAACATAGAAGAATACAATGAGTTGTGTGAAAAATTGATAGAGGACTGCAATAAGGACCTCTTGGTCAAACTCTGAATGCAAAGAAAACATGAATACAATGCTATCCTTCAAAGTTACATGGAAATCTCTACCCAAAATGCATCATGGGAGATTTCCATTGCCTTTTTCAGAGTGAAGTCACTTTGTGATGCTATGATGAAGAGATATGGTTCCCAAGAAGCCCTTCCTACCCAGGACCGATCATTCTTCACGCCCAAAGAAGTCTCGAAACTCATTGAAGATAAGGATAAAATTTTTGTCATAGAGTAGGTCCATAAAGGAAGCTACCAAGAAGAAGAAGTTTCCAATGAAGCACAACATGTTGAGAACTCGGATGAGACATTAAAATCATTTCTCTCATTTGATGAAGGTGAGGTTGTCGAAACTTTCCTTTTTCATGCACATGAAGGTGAAAAAAGGATTAGTCCTTTCATGGATGATTTCTCCAACATGGTTAATCAATAGAGTGATGATGATATCTTTGATAAACAGAGATGTCATGTGCTTGAAGAACATGTCCATAAAGAAATTATCCTTGAAGAAGAAGGTCTCGATGAAGTGCAAGACAATGAATATATCCAAGCCTCTGTTATTCTTGGACACCAAGAAGAGAACATGGTGAGTTATATTCCTTTCCAAAACTTTGATGAATCTTTGTTCTATGATCTCAGAAGTGAAGCATTAATGGAGGAGCCCTTGGACACAATAGATCCTCCCTGTAATAATGTGATAAATAACATTGATGATTTCATACACATTGGGAGGTGTAGATGGGATGTTGGTTGTTTCAGTTTTGATGGATATCCCATTTACGATATAGAGGGAAACTTCTAGACAAGGGATGCACAAGTATTTCCTTTGGAAGGTTATTATTCATACATGGAAAATCAAGATATTTGGAAACTCATTGATGATGTAATCATAGACCTCTCACATCCACTTGAGGAAGACTTATTACCACATACTCATGATTTCTTCCAATAGTACCTTTATAATTATGATGCATGTTCTTTTGAGCACTCAGATTTGTTGCATGGGGAACGCTTTCAACCTTCTCTGTCCTCAAAACTTGATGGATACAAGGTCATGGCCATCCCTGAGAAGTCAAAGACTCATGTTACATAGAAACAACATTTTCATCTTCGGTATTTTTACAAGGATATGCAGACAAAAGGGAAACCTTTTTTCAATAGCAGGACTTCTTTTCCCAAAAATGAGGTTGTCTCTTATCTCTTACCTTTTTCTCCAGGAAACTATGCAGTTTTCTTCTGATCTCTCATCTCCTCTCAACATTAAGTGAGCGGTGATATTTTAAGTGAATATGAAGACAAGTTGTCGTCTATACATGGTATCCCTCTTCAGATATGGATTGATTGGCCCTGTGGCTATTCTCTCAGGTAGGATGATCAAGCTTATGGTTTCTCTTCGCAACAATATTTCCTCCCTCTCACCCATATCAATGAGTTTCATTTCATGATTGATTACATGTCTATTTATGCTCATGATTATTATGTTCTTGACTTATCTTTGTTGTATTACATAATTAAGCATAGGGGGATATGCCTTGATTGGATGATCAACAGATTGCACTAGTTGTACGATTTCATCTAAAGTCCATGACATTTGACCGCCATGGGCCTTGGGCCCCAGGTAAGTAGGTAGGTAATTTTTCTTTCTTGCATTTGAATCTTGATTTCTCAGGGTAGTTTAACTACATTTCATTTTTTATTTTCATTTTTCTCTACTTTCATTTTTTGTTTACATTCTTCTCTTTTATTATATTATATGAAAAGTACAAAATTTTATTTTCTAGATTAATTATCATTTTTGAAATTTTGATTTTGATTTTATGAGAAAAGGGGTGAGTGAGCCACCCTAGATTTCACGGTTTTATGTTTCAGTGTAGGCACGGGTCTGAACAGGAGATGTTGAGGTTCTCATGCACTCTACAACAAGTACATGTCTCTGAGTGGGATATAGATGCTATCCCAATTTCTAGGGATAAATAAGGAGATGATGTCTCAAGGCCCTCAGGTTGCATACATGGAGTACCGAGATAAAAATGACTAACAACATCCACATGCACAGACAAAGACTTGCTTCACCACCACACACCCTGGACTCGTGACAATGACATTAGCCACATCAGATTGCTTCCGGAAGACGAAGGGTCTTGCTCCATGAGGTACAAGTTAGGTATTGTGGTAAGTGTCACTTTAATATTTGAGGCATTTGAGTATGTTGCATTTAAAGATGTTTTTGATTATAGAAAGTTTTCTTGGAAATCATGCTCTTTTCCCTGTTTCACCTTGGTGGTTGACATTGCTCCATAGTAAGTGGTCACCCTAGGGATGGGTTTTCTACTGGGAGGTCTCCTTGATGATTCATCATGTCATTCCCAATCATACTTACCATTTTTCACACTTCACCCCTTTTTCGTTTCCTTATATTTTGGGAATTTTGGGTTTATTGAACCAACAAGGGATTGTACCTCATTTCATGGGAAGAAATGGTTGAAGGACCAAAGGTTTGTAGCTGGAAAAAAATAAAATCCAATCATAAACCTTCTAGATGCTCTCCCAGGGATCCCGAGGACAATGAAATGTCTCTCATAATAAACTAATGGGACCCGTGAAAAATAACAATACAAAAATGCCAACCAAGATAGAGCGTGTGTGGGAAATGTTTTCCATGCTTAGGTATAAGTCCCACACATTGTCTTGAACTTGGGGAAGTATAGTGTGACCAGGGTAGAGTCAAGGTGGGAAATATTTTCATGCTTAGGTAGAAGTCCCGCCTTGGATTCAACCTAGAAACGTTTTAAATAATTAATGGCAATGAGTGGTCTTGGAAGAATGATGCATTGAAAATGAAGGTGCAACAAACCCTTTACAAAGGCACCCATAAATGAGACAATAAGAACCCTTGTATGTAATGAACCCCATGCCCTAAAGTATTACCCCCATCCACTTCATCTTCTCCACATGACTTAGAGAGGTTTCCACCTAGGAAAAATTCCTTGAATTAAGGACCGATTCACCCAATAGATCACCTTTTCAACCCCCCCATACCTAAACTTGGCAAATTGCATAGGGTCTTTGAGCACTTTTTAAATTTGATTAGGTAGTTTTTGATGTACATGCTTAGGTGGCTCTTATGTTAAAAATGATTTTACTTTCCATGACGCTTTGACTTGAGATCCTTGGAGGGCGTACTTGTCTGTCTTTGTAGGATGTTGGTGATGGAAATTTTGGAGTAACAAGCCCAACTTGGGCCTTCATTGGGGCAGGAATCCCACTGGTTGGATTCCATGGCCCATACCTTGGGGAATTATAGGAGATGAAAGCTTCCTTTGGAGGAAAAGGAAGAGACCTTGGAGGACCTCACCTAGCCCTTCCAAGCCCAAAATTTTTCCTTTGGAGAATAAAATGTAATCTTAGAGGTCTTGACGTCATTCCTTATGGATAGGGAATGTGGTGGTCAAGGTGTTTTGACATACACTAGGAAATTTTGATGAGGAATATCCCTTGTACCTTGGACAAAATACCCCAACGCATGAAGGGAAGGCCTTAGGAGGCCCAACAACTTCCTCTCTCTTGCTCAATGACTTGCTAAAGTGACCAAGACGTCACCCTAGAAGGGGTTGAATTCATGTTTTAGGGATTTATTCATGAGCAATTTAAATTTATTTTGTAAAGGGGCAAATTAAAGGAGGTTGGCCTCATTTCATTTGAACATAGATCTCTCATTGGAGAAGACTACTTGGCTGAAATTTTCACTCTACTTGGGAAATTTGGATCATCTATCTCTTGTGCAACTAACTTATGGTATTTTCTCTTGGTTTATTGTGGAGATATAGTGGTGTGCACCTCTTGGAGGCTTGTTCGCTTGCTTATGGATGTATATTGTTTGGTAAACTAGGGTTTGATCTTTCTATTTTGAAATTTGTAAGGATATTTCTGCATTTTGTTGGTTGTTGGTGCTAGAAGTCAACTCAACATTGCTATTGATTTAAGCCTAGCACACATTGTTTCAAAATGTTCAATAGGGGTTTTAAGACGGATAAATCCTTGCTTGATTTGAAAGGGAATGATGATCTTATCTTTTAATATCACTCACCTACGTGCAACAAGTCAGGTAAACAAAACTGATGGCTAGAGATTTAAGATTTTAAGTGATGTGATTGAGAGAAGGGGAAAAACAAAGACTGATAAATACACCAATAAAAAATCTTGTCTTTGATTTCTTTATGGATCAGAGGAATAAACTTTTATCCAGAATTCATTCTAAATAAGATTTAAGGAGGAAAACACCAATGTGGAAAAGATTACTAAAACCCTTTAAAACAACCTTCTCATCATAGAAAGAATTTGTCATAAGCTCGTATAACATCATAAAAGTGTTTAGAGAAAAACATGAATATGATAAAAAAAGAAATATAACAGACTAACCATCAATTTCATTAGCAATTGAAGTCTTTACATAGTCAAGATAGATCAAAACAGTCTTAAGATATGTCATATCAAGCCAAAAACATGGATTCAACCCCCCCTGACACTCTTTTAATTCCTCTATTTTATAAATAGATTACATTCTTCTCAATATCCAAGAAAAATGGATCCAAAATCTTCCATCCCAAATTCCAAAAGATGAGGTGGCTAAGCAATTTTTAGGAAAAATAAATTGTCGAAATTCTGGAAAAATGATGCTCAAAGATCCACCTGTTTCTCCCAAAACATGAAACATGTGTAAAATCTGAGAGATATTTTTTAGATGAGACAATTATTGAGAAGGACAACTTTCACTTTTCAAAAATAACATTCCACCTGCCCGGGATCTGTTCCAAAATATAATGACTAAAACAGGAATATTCCTGAATTTTTGAATCAGAAAAATGAGTTGTAAGGATTCATTTGAATATCCAAAAACATGACACGTGTAAAAACGGAAAGAGGTTTTTTTAGATGAGTCGGTTACTGAGAAAAAAAATCTTTCACTTTTCAAAAATAACCTTCCAACTGCTCGAGATCTGTTCCCAAAAATAATGACTAAAACAGGAAAAATCCTAAATTTTTGGTAGCTTCTTGTTAAAAATTAGGTCAACGTGATGATATGTTCCCAAAATATTATCCATCAAGAATTCGACCTTTCCTCTGATCTTAAGTGCTTGATATCCAACTCACCTTAGTAAGTAAATAGGTTGAATAGGTGGTTGGTCTCATAATCATCCTCCAAAACCGTGTCATTTGCCTAAAAACATGTTGCGCTATAGGAACTTCTTGTAGAGACCTTTTCAAAATCTTATTTTTAGAATTAAAAACCCCTCATATGACCTTAATATGGACAAAAAGATGCTAAGAAGACATTATTATATTTATATAAGAAAAATATGAATTTTTAAGACCAAAATTTGATCATGAAAATATTAGTGCTAACATGGGCTCCACAGGGGGATGGCATGATCCCTGCGAGCTACCAAGAACAAGCAGAACTGAGCCTTCATCCATTGGGATACAGAGTCATTCATCTCATTCCAAACTTTTGAAACTTATTCTGAAACCAAAACATACTGTTGCAAACCAAATATAAATTGAATGTTGTACTCAAACTGAAAATCAAATACTTGCATTGCAAGCTTATTTATGCACACTCCTACTCCAATCAATTGAATTGTTGCTTGATCAATTGTAATCAGCTTTCCAATGAAGCCAAAAAAGCATCTAACTCATGAAATGTAATCCTTGTTTTCATCTAAGTAAGAGGACATGAAGAGAGTATGTCGTGAACAACAAAAATTCCACAAAAAACATGTACTCACAGCTGCAAATAGATGAGATGCCGAGACTTGAAACATTTGGGATCTGCGGAAATGACAAATCTATCTAGGATTCCATTGGATCCTGAAGAACATGACATTGTTTCAACTGGTTAAGAGGATAATTTTTCTCCTGTGTAAAGGATGATTCATTACTAAAATAATGTGCCTCATATGCTCCTTGGAATATTTCATGAAAATCATTAACTTTATTATAGCCAAGGGCATGAGTATGCTCAATAAAATATTCATCCTTAGTGACAGGTAAGGAAGAAAAAAATGTGTCTTCTTGAATCTAATCAGAATTAGCAACCTGACCATCAATTTCCATTTCATGTTCAGTATTACAAGCATGATCTTCCTGATGAAGACTTGATTTAAACACTTCACAACAATTTTCAAATAAAAACTCAGTTGAATACATTGCTTTGTAATGAGAGTAAAATGCAACATGAAAATCACTCAATGAATCAATACTAGCATCAGTGAGGGATTTACACCATTCACGGGCTTTCCCTTCCAAGGAGTTCCTGAACATTTTGATAAGAACATCTTCATGATAAATACTTAGCTTTTGCATGTACTCATGAAAATCAAATAGGTGCTCGACAGGATGGTCATATTCATTTCCCTTAAACCTTGTAAGGCATTGTTCCCATTCTTCTCTATTAGGTACAATATTTGGAAATCCAGGTACATGAGAAAAATCACAGAATTCATACATTGCAACTAGTATAGCTTCCATGGATTTTGAATTTATGGATTAGTGGAATCAATTGTGGACTCGTCCTTCATGGATTCGCTAGGTGAAATATGCAGTCAGAACCATGTTTCTATTGTTTTCGTCCCCAAAAATGATGCCAAAATATGTTAGCTCTAGAAGTCAACTCAAGACTGCTATTGAGTTAAGCCTACCACACCTTGTTTCAAAATGTTCAATAGGGGTGTTAAGATGGATAAATGCTTGTTTTATTTGAAAGGGAATAATGATTTGATCTGTTAATATCACTCACCTAAGTGTAGCAAGTTAGGTAAACAAAATTGATGGCTAGAGATTTAATATTTTAAGTGATGTGATTAAGAGAATGGGAAAAACAAAGACTGATAAATACGCCAATAAAAAATCTTGTCTTTAATGTCTTTATGTAGCAGAGGAATAAACCTTTATCTAGAATTCATTCTAAATAAGATTTGAGGAAAACACCAATGTGGCAAAGATTCCTAAAACCCTTTAAAGCAACCTTCTCAACACAAAAAACATTTTTCATAAGCTCGTGTAACATCAGAAAAGTGTTCAGAGGAAAACATGAAGATGATAAACAAAGAAAGATAACCGACTAATCATCAATTTCATTAGCAGCCGAAGTCTTTACATAGGCAAGATTTATCAAAATAGTCTTAAGATATGTCATATCAAGCCAAAAATAGGGATTCAAACCCCCTCTCACTCTTTTCATTCCTATATTTTATAAATAGATTACATTCTTCTCAATATACAAGAAAAATGGATCCAAAAACCTCCATCCCAAATTCGAAATGATGAGGTGGCTAGGCAATTTTTAGGAAAAATAAATTGTCAAAATTCTGGAAAAATGATACTCAGAGATCCACTTGTTTATCCCAAACCATGAAACCTGTGTAAAATCCGAGAGAGGTTTTTGTATATGATTCCTTTATTGAGAAAAACCCATTTCACTGTTCGAAAATAACCTTCCACCAACTTGGGATCTGTTCCAAAAAATAATGACTAAAACAGGAAAATTCATGAATTTCTGAATCTGAAAAATGAGTTGTAAAGATTCATTTGAATCTCCCAAACCATGACACCTATGTAAAAATGGAAAGAATTTTTTTTAGATGAGTCTGTTATTGACAAAAAACTCTTTCACTTTTCAAAAATAACCTTCCAACTACCGAGGATCTGTTCCCAAAAATAATGACTAAAACAGGAAAATTCTTGAATTTCTGGTAACTTCTTGCTAAAAATTAGGTCAACGTGATGATGTGTTCCCCAAATATTATCCATAAATAATTTGGCCTTCCTCTTATCTTAATTCATTGATCTCCAACTCACCTCAGTAAGTAAATAGGTTGAATAGGTGGTTGGTCTCATAATCAACCTCCAAAACCGTGTCATTTGCCTAAAAACAAGTTGCGCTACAGGAACTTCTTGTAGTGCCCTTTTCAAAATATTAGTTTTAGACTTTAAAACCCCTCATATGACCTTAATATGGACAAAAATATGCTAATAAGACCTTATTATCTTTGTATAAGAAAAATATGATTTTTTAAGACCAAAATTTGATCATGAAAATATTAGTGCTAACATTGGTGTTTTCATCTAGTTTCATTAATATTATTGTCTCAAAACCTTGGAGTAGTATAAGGTAATACACCCTCCACCAAGGTTCATGTTATCTACTAGTTGATAAGCCATTTTTTACAAGGTTACTAGGAGGAGTAAAAGGGCTTACACCCTCCCAGCCTTACCTTAGTTGGTTTTGCATGCTCTAGGGAGTAGAAGAGCCTACACTGCTATTGATATTGTGGATATAACTCTTATATTCAATATTCCATTTTCCCAATATATACAAAGCACTAATCTGAAAATTTCATTGGAGAAATAAAGTATTGCATGGGAATGCATGATTTTACAAGATGTTCAAATTGTTCAAATTGGAATCAATTCTTTGCCTTGATAGCTTGCTTGAGCCACTAGAGTGTTTTGATTGGTCAAGGACATCTTATTGTTGTTATAAACTTTATGATACAGCCATTAGGGCTGCAGAAAACTCATCTAAACTTCTTTCTCTTACTCATTTTTCAAATGCTAGAAATTGCTAAAAAACTACCATAATAATCTACTAATCTTAGCGCATCTTTTGGGTGGTTTATTTGTGATTTTTGGTGGTTGAATTTTGCTGTTGTAGAAACATTTTTCTACAGCCATAAGGCTATCATAATATATATTCAATAACGTTTCTTAACAACCTTACCTTATTAGTAAAGTCTAGATTTATCTTACTTGAGTCATACTAGTCATTTCTAGCTTAATCTCTTGCATCTTTACTTGAATTTCAATGACATATCAAAAAACTTGTATTATAATTTACTTGATAATTTATATCATTGTTTACTACTGCTATATAGGACAACAAGATTCACTTTCTTGTCCATTTGAATATTGGGCTTGTATACTTGTCTTTTCTCTTGTCGCGGGCAGGTACAACTCTCGTCTGTAGGTACTCAAGAATTTGGCAAACATTGACCATCACCAAGACTTGTTTCCAAGCCATCTTCCACTTCTTAGATTGACCTATAAGGGCACCATCTTCCATTACTCCACTTTCCATCTCATTTACCCCTAGAGTCACCTGGGATACCCCCCCGTGTGTAGGATTTCTCCTTCACTAAAGTGATAGAGTACTTACCTAAGGTGACAGTGGGTAGGTATTCTCATAGTTCTCGCCATCTTGTGGATTGGGTCGAGTGTTTCCCAACCTACAATTTGTGCGATAACAATCCTAACCACAAAGCAAGAATTATGAAAAGAGGATGTTATAGAGGAAGTTGATCATGCTTTTTGGCCAAGTGAGTCATATAATTTGAAGAAACAATTATTGGTGACAATTGAAAATGAAGTGCACAATTTATCTAAACTATATGGCACACAAAGACTTGTTGAGAATTTAATCCACAAGACAAAAATAAGTCAGCGTGAACATGTTGTTTCCTTTGTTGATTTACAAACTATAAATAGCACAATGGAGTAAACGAAATCAACATACTTGCACATGATCAATGATAGGGATATGGCTACTAATCTTGTAGATGAGGCTTTATCTATGTCCAGGGAAACATAGGCAAAAGTTAGTGAGCTCACCATTTAGCTTAATTCCACGAAGATGTCACTAGAGAATGATTGAGAGTCACTTCTAGAAGTGGAAGATCAACTTTATGTGGTCAAACAATTAAGGGAATACCATAAGGAAGAATGGGCCAAGGAGGCGAGGCAAGTGACTGAAGAAATAGATAGCATTTAAGAGGTTTTTGATCTTGTGCATTGTCCCAAGAAATCAGAAAATAGAAGTTTGGATCAACATGAGGATTGGGTTGAGCATGAGGACAATGATAGTTTTCAATTGTTTGAGATGGATACCGAGACATCTTTTGATAATCGACCTTTTGAGTTGAATGATGGAGCACTTCTTGATTTAAGTGAAATGGTTGGTAATAATCATAGGATATGGGATCCAGGTGAAATTCCTAGTTGTGAGGGAATGAATCAGAAGTGGAGTGGTGAACATGATCGCAGAGTTGGAGTTGTTGTCCACTTTCTATTCAACCAACATAGGACTTGGATTTATTCTTCACATATGGATCAACAAGCATTCCCATACAAGGAGTGGAGTATTTTCTTGATGGGGTTGAGCGATGAAGATGTTCCTGTCATTGAATAAGTTCTTTGAGCCTTATCCATGCTCACATCTCTTATGTATTTAGGAGTATTTCATTATGATAGAAGCTGCTCCAACATTTCAACGTTGATTTTGGCAACATCCACTGATGAGAAGATTGATTACTTACAAGTTTTATGGCAATGAGTTGTGGGAGAGTTTGTAGACATGATTAGGTTATTTCTAACCTCCACATTGGTGCCTTCAATTTATGATAGTGGAAGCATGCCCAGGATTATGTTAAAGTTGTACAATGGTAACATGTTGTACAGTGGGATGGAAAAGGTATATTATATTGAGATGTTTTGGCAGTTTGGGAAGAATATATTCCATGTTATAGAATTCATTCCTTACAAGTATCCCAGTTTTATTTTTGAGGATGCTTACATTATTGGGTTATAGAAGAGGAGGTTGCATCCTTGGCCCGATGGGTTTACAGTTGTTATCACAATGGCACAACATCAACATGGTGGAGTTACTCTTTGGGTTAGTGTCTATGCACAATGTCTTTTTCATGGTTATTGGTGACTTGTGATGATGGAAGAAGTAGACCATGGGATGTTGTGGAAATAAAGGGTGATGATAATCTTGTTGTTACCTCTTTACTCAGTCATCATATGAGTCCATTTGAGCTCTTGCAAGTGGAATGGAGACAAATTATGAGAAAAAATTGGTATTCTATTGAGTTGGTGACTTTTGAGGAGATATTTCTCGTCAAGGGAATGATAAAAAAAAATATTTTTTCCAAGGTTATTCAATGTTGCAGTGATTTTTATTCTTTACAAGTGATTTATTTTGAAAAATCAAACAAAACAAACTGCACATTTGAGCAATTTTAGTCCAATAAGCTCATTGACATGGTCAACTTTGGGTATTGTATTGAGAGAATGGAAGGTTTGGCTAATCAATTTTAGTGTTGGTTGGGTGTGCATGAACAAAATAATTTTTATTACTTATTTTAATCTTGTACCCATGTTTGTGACAACAAATTTAATTTTAGTGACATTTATATAGTGGGAGTGAAAGGTGTTGGAAATGAGAGAGCTAATTTTAATTTCCTTGAGATTACTTCTATGGTGCCTTGGATTGGTTCTTTGGAAGAACAATTACTTGAGGAATTGACTGAGTCTTTACAGTATTTGATTGCTCTTCTGATCGGTGGCCTTTAGGAGGCCTCTTGTGTTAGTACCTTGTAGAACAATATTGTGAGCAGTAGGTTCTCAAGATCTTTCAGATTGGTTTGGGACCCTGGGGTCATTCTCAATTTCAGTTTGGCTTCACCTATTGTTCGTATGGTTGTCTTGACATTGCTTGAGGAAAAACAATCTGGGGAAGGGAGGACTATAATGTTCCTTTCCAAATGATCACCATAGGGGGACGACTTATTAGCCCATTTTATTCCCGTAGGCTATAGTCGATTAAAAAGGGAATTAATAAATTAATTATTTTTATGTCATTTGGAGGAAAAGTGAAACATTATAAAATGATATTGAGTAATTAAAAAGTGACTTGGAGAATAATCTGAATAAAACCTTATAAAGTCACTTTAATCATTTAAGTGAGGGTAAAAAGGTAAAGGGTCAAAAAAAGGTAAAAGGATCAGCAAAGTGATGAAAGGGAAGATAAAATAAAGTTGAGAGCTCATTATCTCATTATGTTGAAGATATTTTCTAAAATTTGATTTGGAGAGAGCTCTTGTGTCTTGTGAGGTTTTTTCAACAAAACTCTTGTGGAGAATTGGTTTTGGTGGTGAAATATTCCACCCTAGTTGATTATTAGGGGAGATCATTCATATCTTCCACTTGCATTCATTGTTGAGGGTAAAGATCAATATTTTGCAGCAGTATGGGGTTTGTAAAAGACACATTTCTTCTTGTGCATTCTAAGTTATACCTTTGGAGGATGATTTGTTGAGTGATGGCATAGTTTTGTTGGATAGAGACCAAGTTCTCCTTGTGTGGGATGAATATTGCTTGTGAGTGTTGAGTTCCTTGTTGATAGAGGTCGAATCTACTTGTAAGAGGTCATATTTTTCACTAGAGAGATTGTATTTCTCTTGGAGAGGTTGACTTATTGTGTGGGGGCATATTCCTTTTAATAGAGGTCATGAATTTTGGAGAGGAGGTTGCATTCTTGGTTGGAGTTGTCATTTCCCTTTTGTTGAGGTTGTATTTCTAGCTGTGAGGCTGAGTTCACTTGATAAGGAGGGTCGTACTCTTTTGTAGGGACGATTTGGTATCGTGGGAGCTATAAACTTGGTGGAGAGGTCGATCTGAACCTCTTTGGATGCCATAGATTTGTAACAGGTCAAAATATGAATAAAATCATATCATATTTGGTGCCTATTTTGTTGTTTGGTTGAGTTATTTTCCATTCCTAACTTTCTTTTATATTTTGTATATATTATGCATTTTCTATTTGGAATAAAACCCTTGATTCTCCATTGAAAAAACAACAAGAAAATAAATCAGCAAACACCAAAAACATAACAACAACAAACTAAAAATCATATCAACAGTAAGGAGGGTTATTACATTTTTTTACTAGTTGAATCAATCTCAACATTCTATTTGTTCTTCTCATAGGAGGATGAAGGCATAAGCCTTTTTGGTTTACAAGTTACAACAATTTCCAAAATATAGGACAACAGAAGGAAATAAGATGAAAAATGTTAAGTATGAAAAGGAATGGTATGTTGCCCATATCAAGGCCTCCCAATAGTTCCCTTGTTCCCCAAGAGTGACAACACTGGACTAGGACACAAATGATGGATACCAATGTGAAACAAGGAAAAAATCATAACTTCCAAGAAATCATGATCCATTATCTGACTTCAGCCCATGATCTTGTCTTAAATTCCTGATGCATTAAATGTGGCACTTTTTATGAAACAACAACTAGTGTACCTAATTTGTCCTAGACCACCATCGACAGATGAACCATGTTGATCAAGTGAAATGAGATGACATGGATGAGGGGGAAGGGATATGAGGGGCCACTGTCTGATGAGAATGCCAATGATCATCTTTGGGATCACTATCTTCAATGTGGACCATGAGACTTGATCTCCTCTAGTTACCTCTAGGTGAGAGGGTGGGTAACATAGCATAATTATATTAGGGAATAAATTACCATGTGATATAGTATTTTTTTAAGTTAGGTTGCTTGTGCAAATCAAATTTCTTTGTTTTCTTTAGAAATAGTGCAATTATGTGATATTTACTAAGAATGAGCTTGGTCATCCTTTTTCATAGTATGGCATGTCATTAATTTATGCCATTTATCCTTGTATATTATGGTACAATCACACAAGATTCAAATGGATATGGACCACTTGTATTAGTTGGTGAAATTCTAGGGGGATACCATGTGTACAATGAGTCAGGAACCATCAATATCTTCCAAGCTTACCTCAATGAAGTGACAACAAAGTGGGGTTCATAGGGATGATAGATTGGTTAAAGAGTGACATGTGTGTCTCTGTAGTGTATCGACCTCTCCCACACAGGGGAAAAAATTCCCTACTTTGGCCCTTCTTATTTTTAAGGATCCCAAGCCAACATAGGTTGGTGATGGATGGGATTTACCCCTTCAGAGGCCTACTACAATTACCAGACGGGGACTAGTTCTGGATGATCGTGATCAACCCCACCTTATGTTGGCATTATGGTTTAGTGGTTTTTGCTTCATGCCTTAGGCCTTTTGATACTCTTATGTTTTATGTTGTATGTATGATTATTTTCACTTAAGCTAGCCTACCTTTTGAGTTTCTCTTGGTAATTTTTTCTAAATACTATGGAAGCTACATATATTGCCCACCATTTTTTCATTCAAGTGATGTAAACTATGTTTTATTAACAGTCAAAGGAATCTTGAAGGTTAATAACATAAAATTAAAAGGTATGGAGGCAGTGAAAGGCTTGGATATATGCTAGACCATTAAAGTAGAAATATTAATTGTAGAAGGTTATTATGAAGTTCTAATGAATATGATACAATGGCGTGCACAGAGAAAAAAATTTGAAATTTGAGAACATGATACCTTGGTGCAAGTCAACCTATCAATTTTTCATAGGAGTGGTTCCACGTGTTTGCAAATCAGCTAATTTGATCGTAAATTGGTTAGAAAATGTGGTTATCCTCTCTAAAAGAGAGGGACTCCTTCTAGAAGATGAGGACGTCTTAGAAAATGGAGATTGGGAAAAGGATCTTCGGGTCACCATTGGTGACAAGATGGAAATAATATTCAAAGGTGGAGAGGTAGAGGTGGAAGAATCAATGAGAAATTAAGATTCCTCAAATCATTAAATCATATCAAATGTAGGATTGTAAGGGTTCATAACACTCATATCCATTTGTACTTATATTAGTGGTGATGCAATCTAATCATGTCTACAAATAAAAGGATCCCATTAAATCCCCATAGAAATCTAAGTCAAGTACAATACATGTGACTCAAGTCTTTCGAAAGAAAGATGAAGTAGTTCCAAGAACAAATAAGAGGAAGTTTGGAAATGAAGGAGTCTACTCGCTAAGGAGTGCTAGTATTTTATTCAAATTGGTGTCCATGCAAGTATCAAACTAGGACTAGTTATCCTGCTTAAATTCCAATCCATATATTCAACTAATCATGTCACTAGGGCCTTTTCAACTCATAAAAGGAACCTAGAGATATACTTAATATTGATGGGTTGGTGTAAAGGATCATAGTATTTATCTTTCATTCCATAGCCTTTTTTGTATTGGTTTGGCAACATCCTCTATCTGAAAATGGAAAAGTCTTGTAAAGAAAGCATTGAGAAGAATCCAAGTGTTTGAAGTAGAAAAATTGAATCTAATTTAGGATCTAAAAAATAATAATTGGACAGAGTTGAATAACAATTGATTAACATTTATAGGAAGTCAAAGATACATGTGATTGATATCTACACTATATATAAAAGCATGAAAAGGTTCAAGAGAAATGCAAAATGAAATATTGTCACTATTTATACCTTGGTTGTGATGAATCAACCATTGTGGACTCTAGTAGAGGGAGAGAAAGTGATACATGAAGAACACATATAATAAATAGTAAAGTTCACAAAATTTAGGAGCTCATTTTGGCAAGGTGTCCTAATTTGGTATGTATAAGGAGGTGTAATATTTTGTTGTTGGCAAGGTTTTTTATTGCTATGTATGTATAACTAATACCTACACCTATAAAATGGAAACTTGGATTTGCAATTCTTGAGCACAAGTGTAGTATTATATATCAGGTATGTTTCCCTGCAATATGTAACAATTTTTGTCTTTATTGTAATCACACTCTACCTTTTTCTATAAAAGATGTTGAATAAGTATGCTATGTTAATAAGAGTTTATGTTAGTAAAAACTTCAAACCAGTCCCCCTTTTAATGATAATATATATGGATGTCCGGTCATATTATTTGGTGACACTTTAATATCCATGAAAAAACATTTTTTATCCCAAAAAAGTGTTTTTTCATGAGGGATTTCTTTACCTTGTGCACCATTTTCAGAATGAATTTTCATAGGGCCTTCAATGGAACCATGGATACCGGTGTTTACTCCTTATGCAAATGCTCCTTGCAATCACCCAAAATAGTATATTTGGGAAGTAGGGTGGTCATATTAAGGACCCCTATGCCCCTTATGTAGAGTTAAGGAAGTCATCAGGCCAATTGATATGACAACCATGATGTTATAATTCAATAAATGTGAAACTCCCAATAACTTCATACAAAATGAAGAGAATGTGTAATCCCTACGACATATGACCAATAAAGACCTAAAAAATCTCTTTGATCTATTAATATGCCATTATGAATCTCTTTGACCAAGGTATAAATCCTTCCCAATATGCCATTATTATGTTAATTTTGCATTATTCTTGAAGGAACTTGTTGCTTGCATGTACTAATATTGCTACACATGAATAATACAACATATGGTACAATATTGTCCTGCTGCAATTCCAAAAGTACCTTCAGTTGTTGCGACTTCAAGTATGATCATGTTGTTGCAACTCTGATACATTCGTCATTTTTGCAACACCAAGACAACTACCAGCCTCGAGCATGTTATCCATTATTGCAACTCAAGACAAAATTTGCAATTCCAAGGAATACTCTTCGTTGTTGCGATTATGAGTCTATCGATCGTTGTGACTCTAGCACAATAGTCAAATGTTGTAGCTGACATATGGGAACCAATCTCCAATATAGAAAAGCGAAAGAAGACAAGTAAACAGACAAAAGAAATAAAACAATTGTCTATTGAGTCAACATGAGCAGATTCTTTTCTAAATATTGGCAAACATTTGTAACCAGATGAACATCTGGATCCTCACGATTGTCCATCTGTTGCCTTATATAATTTTAGATGATAGTAATATTGTATTAAAACACCAACTTCTTGAGTCGAGTAATTACATTCTGTTATTGTACCTTTCAGAACTTCAACAATATAAATTTATGTTTTTTCTTTCATTCATGCATTGATGTGTTGGTGATCGTGTGATTCTAGTTTAGAGACTCAATACCTCGCCTAAGGGGGTAGGGCCCCCTCCTTATTCAGGTACTTCCTGTAACAATAGTATTAGAATTATCATTTTACTTATGTTCAATTTATTCTATCGTTAGTTAATTTCAATTGTTGTAATTCTAGGTTCATAACTTTATTCATATGTTGTAAACGTTTTCTGGTTTGATGCCGTTCTAGAATCAGAGTATAGTTCTTGGGTTTCATAATCATCTTCCAGTCCACTATAATTTCCATCTATAAAACAATGTTAATATTTATGAGTGGTTTGGTTTTCTAAGGCTTAACCTGCAATTCATATTTTTGTAACGTCACAACCATTCTATGATTTTCGTTTATACAACTTGTGTCTCTTAAGTTTGGGTTATAACAGAATCTAGTAGCTGCGATTCGCGTCACTATGACTCAATTGTTAGATTTATTTTTGTGTTGCAACTTCGTTGCTGCAACTCCGCTTCCAGCTGCACTTAGTGTATTTATTGTCTGATTTTCTTTAGGTTTAGTCTTTATGACTTTGGATTGATATTATTGGATTAATATTGAATGAAAAAACACTTAATTGTTGCGACAACACAAGATCTTCATTATACTCGAGCAAGTCACCAATAGATCATAAGCACAAGTTTCAATTTTTGCAAGTGTAATTTCAATTCCTGTAAGTGTGATTTTAATTTTCACAAGTGTGATTTCAATTCTCGCACATATGATTTTAATTCTTGCAAGTGTGATTTCAATTTCCGCAAGTGTGATTTCAATTCATGCAAGTGTGCTTTAATTTCACTAGAGCAAATTAGGCCTTAGCATAGGTTGGTGATTTAATTAAAGTAATATGAGTCTTTGAATTGTGACATTAAAGTGCTACAACACCATAGTCAAAACATCACTCTTATTGCATATATTGTGTGTGACAGTTCGCAAGTTCCATACGAGCCCCAGATTGATAATTAAATGTACAACTCTTTATTTTCTTACTAAGTTAATTATAAAGTAATTGAAAGGTTCACCAATATGAGACCACTATATAGACTTTACATCTAAAGGAAATGAGGGAAATTCTTATCCCAATGAAACAAGTATGAAAAGGGTCGTATCATTGATTGGTTGATTATTATGCAAGACTACAGGTGGGGGGGATGTTTAATATGGAAAATTACTAAGTGAATTCTACCTTCAAAATGAAGTTTATAGAAACTTGATGGAGAACCAACGATGGATTCCGAAGGAAAGGACGTTGGTTTTGAACTGAAGACAAAAAATATACCCAGGTCACCTACCTAAAGAATGGGAAAGCATCATGGCAAGGGGGGATGTTTAATATAGAAAATTACTAAGTGAATTCTACCCTTAACATGAAGTTTACAGAAACTTGATGGAGCACCAACGATGGATTATGAAGGAAAGGACGTTGGTTTTGAATTGAAGACAAAACATATACCTAGGTCACCTACCTAAAGAATGGGCAAGAATCATGGCTAGTTACCCATATGCCTTGGTGGAAGGAGGGTGACTCACATGTAGGGTTCACATTTATAAATTTCATAACAATCTTGTATGACTTCATTGTAAAATTTTAATCTTTTGTATTGAGGGTGGTAAATCATATATATATGTGTGTGTGTGTGTGTGTTAGGGGTGTTGGTGTATTAACACTTCATTAATATTTGGGAGTAAAAATTGTTTGTATTATAGTCACTTTGTATAAGTTACATACATTTAGATGTTAAGGTTAGTGAAGGGTGTTGATGTATTAACACTTCATTAATACTTGGGAGTAAAATTTGTTTCTATATTAGTCACTTTGTATAATATACAAGTGTGACATTTAGATGTTAAGGTTAATGGATAGGTGGTTAACCATCATAACTACTTAGGGGTCTTATAAATTATACTGAGATATGATGTAATGGTATGGGTGAAATGTAGGGCTATGACATCATTAGTGAAATATATATTTTATTTTGTCTCTCCAGTATTGTTGGTATGAATGCGTGTACCCTACATTTCTCACTAATCATTGATATTGTATTACATGTCCCATCAAAGGACATGCTCTAGTGTAGCCTCGTTTTGTTGGGATTAATTACAAAGAAAGTTCATCAATTACTATCAATTCTTAATAAAATCTGAAGTGTCTCCAATCGCCAATGCATAATTACTTGGAGTGTCTAGCTCCGTTATTCCATAGGCCATCTCAATATATTAATGTTCTAATTTCAAGGAAAATAATAATTCCACGTTACTTTGCATCATCACAACATAGTAATCCAATTTGGTTTTGTTTATGGTCATTTTGTCTAGCTCCCTATTGAAGATTAGGGAGATGTTTCGCTCTGGGCACTGGTGAGATTTTCGTTCTGTACAAGGTGAGACAGCTCTAGCTCCTGGGAGGCAGCTTGATCCTGGTCTTTGCCTGACCATCAGAGGTCTCTGTTTGGGGCGGATTATCCAGTGACATTTGGACTCTCTTCACGGGACAGTGTGTTGATGGATGGAAACTTGGGCCGAGTCTTATGCAGCTCTTCTCTGGCAGTGCACATGATATGTACATGCTCTGTGTTTGATGGTTGTTTCCAGCTTTCTTCCAGCCCGCACCTGTGTGTATTTTAGCTGGAAACTCGGCATGTGATATCTGCAGATCTTCTCAGCGTCTGAAGGCTGCTTATTGCACATTTTCCAGCCCGTGCCTGTGTGCTGAAGGCTGGTTACCTGCGCCTGAGGGCCGTGTTACCCTGCTTTTCTTCTCCAGTCGTGCTTTTGACTTGTATAAGTACTGAGTTAATTGACTGTTTTTTGCATATTGCCAGCTTCAGTTTATTGGCCGTTTATTCTCTGTTTGGAGGGGTCGACCGATTCAAGTCCTTCCAAGCTGGCCTGGCGATCTGGAGAGACAAGCACCTTTCTCCAAGTGATGGGAGGAGGTCTTGAGTTCACCCCGGCTGGGTCTCCGGGACGATTTGTAATGGCTGTTTGAGTTAGACTGGATACAGTGATTGTAAATGATTTATATCTCTAATATAAATCGAGTAATTTCTATCGGGGAAAAACTAGATATGGCATTAACTAATGATGTATTAAAGTAAATATTAGTTTATAGTGGTCAATTAGATATTAGACTTAGGCATCAATAAAGTCAACTTGACTTTAGATTGATTTATGCTTTTATGTCTTATTTCACTTTATTGTATATCTCGGTCTATCCCACATTCATAAAGTGGATTGACTCGACTTGCTTGTAATCCTATATAAGAAAGTTTTCGCTTTCTCATTAAGTAATACAATACAAAGAACTCTTTTGAGTTATCTTGGTTCCTTTATGTGCTCGATTTCCGTAATATGGTATCAAAGCTTAGCTAGAGACACAAAGTTTGTGAGAGAGTAAATACCAAGGGATTGTTTATGACAAAGATAGATCGAGGGATTTCTAGCGTAGTGTTGAGGAAAAGATATGATTTAAGCTTACTCAAGCATTTTCAGACTTTACTTGGCTAAAGTAAAGTATATGGGAATATCACCCTATGTTTATAGCCAACAAAATATATATCCTAACTCACAAGTATTAATTACAAGTTCTTAGGCTAGTTTTTTATCAACAAAAAGCTTGCTGGAAATTCTCTTTTTATGTATTTTTATGAACATATCAGTTGCTGAAATAAATGTAAGAACATAAGTAAAGACACCAAGATGATACTCAATATATATGAGACATAAAACAATCCTTTATTTCATTCCAATTCACCAAAGATTCATTGTCTTTACAAAATTTCACACAAAAATCTTGGACCAAAGTCAAACTTAGAAATCCCCGATGGAACATACAAAAGGACCTCTGACAAAAAACCAAAACTGGACTCTAAAAGCTAGATCAAATTGCCATAGATTGTTTCCC